>JAGDQP010009852.1:0-57621 GCA_022664845.1 Lepisma saccharinum | reverse complement strand
CCAATAAAAAATTGTATTTGTAAGAGAACTAATTAAATAGCTAAGAACTAGAATATAATCTGACAAAATAATCAAGGCACTTTTTCTATTTTCCTATACACTTCTTAAACGTCCTATCCTATTATTAATTGAGTCTATATTCACTGTACATCAGAATAATTCTATAGCAATTCTCATTTAAAAATTTACTGTTAGGCCCGCTTGACACGGAACTACTTTTGCTAGGATAAACCGAAGCACTTTTCTCAGCGTATATTCCATTAAAATCGCTTAGGAATATTCCATAACCATTCAATTAAAATGAAGTATCAAATATCGAACTGGCACCCCGTGCTTTTTCCGGTTTTTTTTAATCGAATGCAGAAACAATCATTCTATACTGGATTTATTCTATTAATAGTTCGGCTAGACTGACACCAGATGGCGAGAAATTATTTTAAAGGATTCGTATTGATCTCTATTATTATTTTACCTATGACACGTAGATTTACTCGTGTTCAAGTTAACCCGAGGATTAAATGGTTTGTGCAAGTGGCTGTAGAAATTTTCAGAACTTTGTTAAAAGCTATAAGTTTTTCTACATTAGTTCTAAACTTAACTACGCGAGTGACAAGTTCTTACGTTAGGGGTTAAATATATGATGCGTATCTGATTCAGATTATTTTAGGAACTCTATAAAGACCAAATATTGAGTTTCGACTTATATGAGCAGAAAATGTACATAAGATCTATCTTTTATCTTAATTTACTTACACCATGAAAGTGTAGGTCTATTTTCGGCCTTAAGAAACCTTATCTTATGCTGTAAGCACTTGACAATACTGTTAAAGAAAAGAGATTCGTTTAGTAGACTCTTTCCCTAAAACAATATTATCTTCATTCCTTCAAATTTTCTTAGTCAGTAGTAACTTTGGAGTTACAAACCAATTGGCTGACGGTACAGACTGGTAACAATGGGTTCCGAACTTTCTGAGAGATCCACACCAAGCCATAATTTAACTCTCAACGCTTTTTTAAACTCTCACCTATTACATAAACAGTTAGGGCATCTGACCATTACCTGCTAACCTAACTACCTAATATCAGTCAGTAATGCACGGGGTAGACCGGTTTTCTACTCCCTTCGCCCTCCTCCATCAAAACGCGTCAGAGTAGATTGTAACCTATTATGACGAGATAAGTCTTCAATTTTTCTGCACTTATCCGAATCCTTTCATTATATTCAATTGATATTATTCTACGAATATTGTTACAATTTATCCTTTCTTTGTATACTCTATGCGTCACATGTCCTTGCATTTCATTTTCTGAATCTAGAAGCTACAATCTACAGTCCTTACATTTCATTAATCTGCAATAAATTATATATAAAGCAAACCAATGCTGAAAGTGGTACAATTTTTTAGGCTCTACTACTCAGTGAAACCGTAAGCAAAACACGAGGTTCACGCGTACTTGAAAAGGTGGTCTTAGGGCTGGTTTTCTTGCAAGCTTGCGTTGCTTGCGAGGTGGGTGAGTAGCCAATTGAAACACGTGTTACACGTAGAACACAATGAAACACGTGTTTCAATTGGTTACTCACCCAGAAAGCAAGCAACGCACGTTTGCAAGAAAAGCAACCCTTACTCTTACCAATAACTTTCGTTGGCTTTCGTCATGATTATGTCAAAACCAGGGGTGGACTACTTGGCCGGGGTCCCCCACCCTCGCCACCACGTTTGTCTTGGAACCGTAAAGAATCCTGTTTTGCTACTACTGATAGCGTTAGAGCAGTGTTTCTTGACATTTCTCATTCCGGCACCCCCTTTTACCATGCCTTCTGGCCGGCAATTCCCTGAAGGATTCAATTTTCTCTCTATCCCTCGCTCTCTCTTCTCTCTCTCTCTCTCTCTCTCTCTCTGTCTCACTCACAGATGCTAACAGAACCCTGATGTTTTAACACAGAAAATATTTTTTCTGAATTAAGTTTTAATCCTCCGTTTTCAGTGTTCAAATTCAGAAGTGAACCTCGCTTATGGGAAAATACAATATTAATTCAGATGAATAGTTTTTCCTTGTCTAATTTGATTAATTACAAAGAAATTAAAACAGACGGTGATTTCCATCAATAAATATTGTATAATTTCTCGATTTGCAGCTGCAATATTATATTAACAGAAATCACTTAATATCTTGATAATTAATAAATGTAGACAACGAAAAGTGCTCCTCAGAATTAACATTGATTTTTCCATAAGTGAGGTTTACTTCTGAATTTGAACCTCCAAAACGACAGTTAAAATTTAGTTTTGAATAAATAATTTCACATTGTTAAATCGTCATAGTTTTTTGAGCAATTATAGAAAATTTCATGGATATGACTTAAAACCCTTTGTTTCTACAGGTCTATTTCTCAGTTAGAAGAATTACTAAAGAGTTTATATTAAAAACGTGGTATTTAGGACAAGCATGGGCATATAAATTTTCATGTAGAACTGAAAATGACTTAATAATGTGTATGGGTAAATTGAACAGGGCATTTTGAAACTGGTTAAATCAAAAGAGGAAAAGATTTTGCGCTAATCTAGTAAACCTTTGTACAATCCTTCGTAACCTTTTAATTCTTTTTGTCTTTTTTAATTCTGTGTAACATTTGCTTTCAGATGAAAACATGACAGTTGATTTCATGCTTTTGATTTAAATTTCTTAATTATATTACCGGAAAACTATTCAACAAATTACATTATTTTTAGTAATGACAAAAACAATTAAAATGAAATACCTTCTTCGAAATTTATTAGATTTAGCTCAGAAAACCTTAGTTAAATGTATTTTTCACCTCCCATCGCTACACCCTTGAAGACTACTCGCAACTCCCTCGTTGAGAAACCATGAGTTAGGGTATTGCTGGTCTTCCATAATTAAGACTTCTGACACACAAGACTTGTTATGACCAACTTATAATCTCAGAAGGCCTATTTTACGGCCCTCATAAATCGCAAGGAGGAGACACATAAAGTTTAATGGCAAGTGCGCATTTCTTCAATACATTCATATTTTTTTAGGAATTATATTTACTTAATAGTTCGTATTTAGAAACCTGATCAATATACTAATGTTTCTTGGCAGTTCTTTTATAGGGCCCACTATAATTTGGGGTTGTGAAGACCCTTGAAAGGTGTCTTTTGAAGCCCACATGCAACACGCCCAATACCACGAGGGATTTTTCGTTGCCAGTAGATTGGCCCTTTTTAGTTTTCCGGGTGGACCCTTTGGTAACCAGTCCGCTCCTGGTCAGCAGCCTCCAAAGTCAACGTAAAATATTTATTTACCTTTAATGAAATAGTCCTTAATATTAACCAAAGTTTTATTTACTTGCAGCTGAAATATTTCCAAAGGATCCAGACGTTGCTGTAGGAGAAACGGTTACTTTGACCTACGCCAGCAGTGACGTAGAAAATGATACAACGTGCGAGTTCATACCACCAGCAAACACTGCTCAACCGCTGAATTGCTCAGAAAGCAATCCGAAAATGCTGTTGTTCGAAATGAGTCGAGCCGAACCGATGACTCTTGAATGCATCTGGGGAAATTATTCATGTGGTCTCAGGATTTCCAACCTAAACCAGAAATTAGCTGGAGAATGGACGTTGAACCTTCTGTCAAATGACGGTTCACTCATCACAGATGCCCGAAGCACCATTCAAGTAAAGGGTAAGTATTATCTTTAAGCCATTGATTAAAACCCAAACTTTCAACCCCAGGTTTTCGTTCAGAAAATTTGCTCCAGGAGGGGGGGGGGCAATTTCAGAGAAACGGGAAGGCGTTACTTGGATTTTATACGTACAGTATATCTGTTAAAACTAATAGATTGTGGATTTCCCACACTCCTATCAGGCAAATGTTCGGATGATACCGAGAACAAAAGTCCTGGTCACGACTATTTCACATCCTTTCTTACGAGCATGTGGCGGGCTTAAATTATAATTTAATGCATGTTATCAACAAAGAAAAATTGATAAACATTACGAATTAATACATTCACGAATCTATAAAATCGATTTTAAAACTAACCGGTCAGCTCTTTAGGTCAGTGGATTGTGCAACCAAAGTCAATCCACACATCTGAATTGCATTCTCACATATGGAATAATCGACTTATATTCAACATTAGAATATATCAGAATTTGACCTTTAACTACAAGCTAGCAACTTGGAATATAATTTGTAATTTCTATTAATGAAAATAAAAGACTTCAGGTGATATTATTTCTTTCTCAGATACAGTAAATTGGAAATCATTTTGTACATGATTTAACTGAAGAATACGTTTTCTGGATTTGTCATCATGACTATTTCATAGTTTATTTATTGATATGCTAATAGGTTGATGTTAACTCAAATGAAAGCTAAATTGGATAACTTATTCCGTTAGTGCTTTTGTACAAACAGCTACCATGTTAATAGACATACTTGTCCTAAATTGATTCCATGCGATTGTATCACTCAACGAGAGCGTTCGTTATGCAAACCGTAACTTAGCTACATTGCACAGTAATATTCGACAAATGGTATTTACGATGTACAGTACAGAAAGATTACTTAACAACATTCAGGAAATGGCGAAGAAACTTAATACACAAAGCTCTCTCTTTGAATATACATTTATATTGGCAACGTGTCTATCTTGTTGAAAAACATTAATCTTATTGATAAAAATTACAGTCATTCTAGAGATGGGTAATAATATATTGTTTGGAAAGAATGAATGAAAAGCAATATTAAACTGGGCTGGTCATATTAAAGAAATGCTCTAGAATATTATTTTGATAAAAAGAGTTATAAAGATAATATTCATTACTGACTGGCCGTGAAGAGACCCTTTCTATTTATTACTTTCTACTCTATATGAAACTGTATCGTAACTCTGACTCAGATAAACTGGGCAAAAACTAGTAGGCCAAATCATTAAACCGTGTGTCAAAATCGGTTGGTCAAAAAGTGCTTTTAGGTATGAGCTAATTCTCTTGATAGTGATTCGACCGTAATTTCTCTTTTGCTCAAATTATAATTCGTGTTTACTAGTGGAGGACCATCTACACAACTTTCATCAGTTCAAGGTCGTTTTGGAAATTCTGGAAACCAATCATAGACGCACATATCCATATTCTCATTAAACGCCTTTGTAAGAATATCTCAATTTGTGGTAGAAGACCATGCAAATTGTTTACACAATCTTTATTGGCATCTTAATTTGTTTGACAAAAGCACAAATAATGCTGGCTTCAGTGATAAGCTATCACCGCATGATATGGAGGCTCCAAAGAAGTTATACACCAAATTGCATTTCATTACAACGCGTGAATCAAAAGTTATCAAGCCAGTCCGGGTACTTTTTACCACATCACATTATAATATTTCGAGTAACATCTTGACACCTCACACAAGTATTTAACAAGGCTGGCATGAACGTGGCATGCTTTTCTTTCCTAGATAATGTATTGTTTCCTGCTTCGCACAGATTTCCCTTAGATAATAAATCACAAATCAAATCTTTATTAGCCATACTCAATCACTTTTAACAATCAAATAATAGTGTCAACAGCTCTTATCAAAACCCGCAATCTTTCCAGAATTCTTTTTTCTTTTTTTAAAAAAAGAGGTTATTGACATCATTTTACTAACGACGAGTACTGCCTACAGCACGTAATATAGTTGCTATACTTAGTATATCCAAAGGCATCAACAATTGCGATTTAGAAGATAGGATAGAATATCTCTAAAGATCTTTTTTTAGTTATTAACATTCAGCTGAGAGATGCAGGGTCTTTAAGACAATCTTAACATTCTAGATTTCTACGTTCTATCAATTGATTTTCAGCAAAGCTGTTTTCCTTTCCTCCATTGTAGAAAACTGAGTGGTCGCAGCTTAATTAGTGAAGCCTTGGCTTCGCAATCGGGAAGTCCTGGATTCGAGACGAGTGGTCGACAATCCTGACAGATTTTTAAGGTCAAAATCCAGGATGCTCCCCTCAAATGAGGTCGTGGTCAGCTTTTTTCTGGATCTTTTCCGTTACCTATCCCGACCTGAGTCATAGACACCATGAATAAATTAAATTCCACTGTAAAAAATTGTTCCAGATAGCACACCAGTTTGTATCTAGGTTGACATTCACTTGCTTTGAACTTGTCTCATACTTGATATTGTGTTGAACTTAAAGAACAAGCATGAAAGAAACTTGTTGGAACAACATCAGTTGCTTGTTTGAATACCATCGTAACTGGTTGTTATAGCAAACCTACTTCAAGTTTGTTGGAATATCCAGCTATGCGAGCAAGATAGTTAACTTGAAATCTATTTGAAATTGGTTTTGTTACGCTGCGGCTGTTATCTCAGTGTAATGAAGTCCCTTTGCGCCCCTAGATTGTTTCGCACTCCCGCCTTTTTAAATTACTAAAGCCATCTCTTGCGAATCTTATGAACTAAGTATAAATGGCCTTTGAGGGAACAAGACCAAATGCAATATACCACTAATGTAGGTGGAAATCTACCTGATGGATGTATGGGCGTCATGGCAGCCATCTTGAAAGTTGCCATTTTGGATTAAGGTAGAGAAAATATTTCATGAAAGGTGTCATGTGACATATCGTTTCAAGCTAGCACATTCCCAGAAATTCAAATATGAAGTTATTTTTCACCTCTCTTTATTTGTTTACGAGATAGGGACATTGAAATTAGGGATTTTGCATCCTACAACATGTGCATCTGACAGCCATTTTGTAGGACACACAAAACAAATAGCTTTTTTTTAAATTCCTTTTTATGGTCGCTGCGTAAAATATCGAGTTCAACGGCATATGCAGATTTTCTGGATACATTGCTGGAGATGGTGTAGATCATTGATTTTTTGATATGAGATTGGATTCTACCATTCCAACCAGTACATCCTTAAGTAATTCAATAAATAAACCCAAACTTACTCGTGGCAACCTTTTCCTATTGCTCTACAAGAAACAAACAGTTTCATACATGCCTAACCAGACATGACTAGTTCCCCAAATAGTTCCAAATTAACTCTATAAAGAGTTCATCCACTTAGGTTTAAGATAAGCGGTGAGTGCCTCCCTTGCTATTAAGCTATACATAACGATGCTGGAACGCTCGATTTCATTTAACGCCACACTCACTGTTAATTTTAGATTTAATCCAAAATGGTACGAAATTTCAGTTTAACTAATTTTTCCTTTTGTTTTCACCATGTGAGCTATTTTATTTATATTTAATTGTATTAGTTAAGAGCACAAAGGATACAAATAATGTTCAGGTTATATGCAAAAGTTAAAAATATAAATATAAACCTGTTACAGCAGGCTTGATATACGATTTGGTTTAATAGCCAACAATAATAAGTGGACACTTGTTGCTATTGATTATTCATTCAAATTGCAAACAAAGCACGCAGCTAGTGCGTATATGAAAAGGTAGTCGAAAGCCGACTTTTCATCTACGCGCTAGTCGCGTACTTTACTTACAATTACAATGAGTAGCCAAGAGAAATACTTCACATGTGTCTCAATGGGCTATTCGGCCAAATCGCAAGCCAAACATGAAGCTAACGTGTGCATGAAAAGTCGGCCTAAACCTTTTGAATTACGGTACTTTTCTTATTTTCATAACTTCGAACTCTTATTTTACTTTCAGGTTTCTCTTCTCCATTCTTTGATTCCGATGTGCATCTGGCAGGTCAGGATAATAAAATCACTATCAATGTGACGAATAATGATAGTCTTTACTGTCGGATCCGTTTACAAAATGGCACTGAAGTTATAAGACAAGTGGTAAATGATCAATGTTCTGTGGACATTGCCGCGTCAGATGCTGTTGCTGGAGAATATGTCATCGACGCCTTCGTGGGTTTAAGCACTAAAACGGAAGAAGTAGCTACAACAGAAGATAGGATAAACTTCTATGGTTCGTATTTCGGTTTGCAATTCCGTAAAATATATTACAAAGTAATCTTAATTCTTATTCTTAGTACGACTTCAAAGCTTAAATATTTGGAATTGCAATCTTTAAAGAAGTGTTATGAAATGTGAATAGTCAATGAAAAACATTAGAAATGTTTCTTTTAGCAATGCTGCATTACGTCCTTTAAATTAGCAAGGAAAGTAACTTAAATTAATTTAATAAAGAAGCACTTTAGTGTGTCCGTATTTACATTTGATTTTTCGTCCTCCGGCAAATGCAAACAATATAATCATTCAAATCTTTCAAACAGAATAAAAAGCAAGAAGCAGAAGGAAGAAAAGAAACCTCTAAATGGCTAGGTTATCTCTAAATTATAATCATTACATATCCAAGGGATCTACTGGCTACAGTTAAATTTCATGACTGCAGTTATACATGAAATTATTTCCAATCTGAATAACAGTACATAAAGAAAAGCTCGTCTGTAAAAGGCTCTTTAAACTCGAGACTCGATCCTAAAATTTAAGGTTTCAGTAAACAGCCAAAGGGGCATACTCGCCTGAATGTAATATTTCATTAAAACCTGGTTAATTTCATTCAGATTGGGAAATAATTTTGTCCACCTACGTCTTAATAATATTTAATTTAACGTTTCATTTGCTCTGGGAAATTATTTCGGAAATAATATTCTTTAAACAAAAACTAGTATTCAATTTGTCATAGGGCCCGGGGGAAAAGGGGATTTGTTGTGAATCTCATCTCCTGTTGTTGATCCCGAATATCATCCCAACTAGGGACAAAATCTTTGTATTTCTACTCGAACTGGTAGTAGGTTGAAACTTACCATCAACCACTAGTTTTAGGATCCCCTTTCGTAATTTATACCGACAGAAACGATTCGATTCCTCTCTCTACATATAAATTCCGTAATACAAGGATCCGTAAACAAATATTTAAAATTTGACAACTCTGGAAAGGCAAATACAATTGATTATATAAATGTCAAACCACGCTGAAATAGTTTGTGTTGCATTTAGTGTAACCAAAATGTAATATCTCTATATGAAACATAATTCTTGAGCGTTTTCTTCTTTTTTAGATGACCCTGTGGAGATAGAAGTTGATAATTCTGGTGAAGACTTGACTATTCTTTGCACTCTAAGAAAGGGAACACAATTAAAGTATTGCAGGTTTGAGCACCCCAATGGAACAGCATATAACATGATAGATGGAGTTGGTACCACTGGTATAAGACAATATGGTTCTGGCTTGGAAAACGGACAGTGTGGTATCAGATTCCTGAACTATACCACATCCGACTTGGGTCGCTGGAAATGTGCTCTATATGAAAACGAGGAATACGATGAAAAGAAGGAATATATTGCATACCCAATGGTTAAGGCTGCAACAGGTGAGATAAAAGTGAAAGATTAGTTAAGTTAGTTATGGCCAAGATGCAGTGTTGTGAATCAAGTCATTTTGTAGCAAAATAGACCCTTTTGTATGTTCACTCATCAAGCAATAGTTATTCTAGAAATAAGATAGGTGGGCCACTTGAGGTACTCATTCAATTTTATGAATTTGTATTAATTTCAAACTTTGAGGACTTATACCTTAATCTATTTACCTCAAAACCTGCTATGTAGTTGAACAAATATACAATGATTTTACAATTGCAGAACACTTTCAAAAAACCTTGTAATGTTACAGAAGGTGGTCCACCCGTCCCAACGGTAGTCCATGTAGTGAAGCTAAAAATTACTAATAATGGAGTTATCTTTCGTTATATTATCTAAACTTAACTAGATCTCACACAATTATTTTGAAATGTTGGTAACAATAACCACTGAACAGTTAGTAATCAAACTGTCAAAATCGTGTAGGGTAACCTAATTATTAAAAAAAATATCTAAGGTTGATGTCACTACTTAAAAAAACAATTTTACAACTTGATTTCTTTTGAAAATTAAGTAGTTGTAGAATATGGACTCACAGTTATATGTTCCAGATGTGTTTCTCCTGACTGTACTTCTTTCTACAATTCGTCACAAACATCCTCTAAACTAGAACTTTCCAGCGCTATCTTTATTTAAACTTAAAAACAGCGATGTCATTAAGTCCCTTTGGGGACTCTGTTGAACGCAAAAATGTTTGTAACCTGTTCAATACGGGAAAGGATCCTCTGGTCGTGGCTGTGATAAAAGGCACTGTTAGTGATAGACGTGTAAATATAAAAAATTCAAGCACAATTTCACGAATAACATTCGACTTAAGAAATTTTACATTATTAAAAGTACAAAGTGCCAGTTTTACACACAACATTCCAGCACTGTCACACACCATGTTCCTCTGCGATTGTAAAATTTCATAGTCGTAAATGTCATCATAAGAACACTCTTGACATTGTCTACTTTTCCGGTAACAAAATTTTCAACTATGTTTAGAATTTCACTTTCCTGGAAACACTCGTTAAGGAAACCCAGAAACCTCGTTTTCCGGAAACCTGTTTTCACAGTCGTAGAATTTTCACTCAAAATACTTTTTTCATATCAGTGACTTCATGCTGTGTGTTGACGATCGTCTAGACGGTGAGACACCTTTCTTGTTTAGGAGCCCTTAGTTCCTTGGCAGGTTCAGTAGAAACACTGTTGCAGTTTTCTCCCAGAACATATCACAATTATCAACTGGGCGAACGCTTTCCCTTTTCGAAATTTGCATAGCTAACAAATGGGAGTCACTTAAGTAAGTATCGGAAGAACAGAGACGCGGATGATAGATGTTTCTTTTTTCTTGAATGTTCACGACTTCAATAATACTTATTTAATAGTGTTATTTTCTTGCGCCTTCGTTCTTAAATATTTTTCTGTGGCTTATTTGTTTTCTTCCGTTACTAAATGTACTTGCATTATATCTGTAGACTTGTTGAAAATTCTTAGCTGGACTGCCAGAATTGTGTTGCATAGCTAGTTCTCAGCTCTCCTCCAGTTAAAAGAAAGTAAAACTGAGAGACACACTTTAGGGTCGGTGTAGATGTAGATCTATTAAATATATGGTGAGCAGAAAATTGTGTATAAAACGGATTTTTAAATAAGCAATCCACCATGAATAATGCACAGCAAATTATTAGGTGGGTTCACGCCCCTGCACACTACCGAACTTGTTCAAGAATTAGTCCGTTTCGGCATGTTACATGACGTTATACAACTGAGTTAAATTGACATGACGTTTAACACGTCATAGGTATAAATATATGATGAATAAGTAAATATGTAATCTTAATCTTTTATATTCTTTCCAGGTACTAAGGCGGCAGCGTTGTCTGATGAGCAACTGAAGCCAGATGAAAATACGAAAGGATTCGTCGTTGGAGAAAACGTTACGATGCTATGCACGACGTTGTCTCCTCTTCAATATTGCCGATTTTCTGACAATTTGGACAACGATCTTCTCGTGATTCCAGAGGAATACGTGCAGGTTACTAAATCTAACGGAACTATATACACTTACTATGGAGCTGGACTCAGAAACGGAGAATGTGGTGTTACTATTATAAATGCTACCGACGAGAACCAAGGAGACTGGAAATGTCATGTTGGACTCGTTGGCAAAAGCACAGAGCTATCAGCGAATATTTCTGTACGAGGTACGTGTTTTCTATTATATAAAGAAGTTGCGTTCGTTTACTGCAAATTCACGTCACCATAGAACATTAACAAGAAGCGTTACTCCGTATACTATCTATAATATAAGAGAACGTGTACTGCCATCTGACAAGTGAAGTTGTCAGAAGACAAAGTCGAGAAATACTATTGACTTGAAGAAACGTGTAATCTTTTGGTTATTATTTTAGACGATATTTTCTATACGGCACATATTGAAATATTTTATAAAATATGCTGCATCCAAGAACATCTTATTTGTTTCGCAAAATAACAACCTTAAACACATGTAGTTATATGTTATTCATATTCAAAATAAGAGAAATACTATATCATATATAAATAATTCATTAATATGAAAACACGACATATGGCGACTATTTATTATGCACTAAAAAGTAATAATACCAAACAACAAAATATTGGTTACGTTATCAAAACATTTCAGTTGTATGATCCAATCATAGTATCTGACATTTCCAATTCCTACCGAATTGAGACTATTTTGCGAAACGAAAGGTTTTTGTTTGCAATTCCCGAAGTGCCATTATCTTCACAGACTCTGCAGTGTTGCAGAATCAATGGCGTCAACTATAACCGCTATTGTCGCCACTATCGAGGTATACACGAGTACGTCGAACCTTCACTTCTTATTTTCTTCGATGTCACAGATGAGAATACGTAGATCCTCGTCTGCTTGTCATTGTTTAAAAGTAGACTTTTTCATTTAATGTTTTTATTATAATTCATAAATGGCAATTAATTCCCTATAAGTGAAAAAGTAACCATTTCTCATTTTCATCAAATTAGAACCTTGTAATATGATTTAAAAAATCGTCAGGTTTCTCTGCCGGAACCTTTATAATTATATATTTAAATTTGCGTCCACTATTTATTTTACTTCACTTTTAGCACTTGCTCACTATGAACAAAATGAAGTAAAATGTGAGTTTTTTATTTTAAATTCCTGAACATTTCTTCATTTCATCTGTTCATTTGCTTTTAAGAATTAAAAAAACTCTCAATAAATGCTTTTGAACCAGGAATGCTCAGACATAAGAAATTATCAGCATATTTGAAAGAGCTTCTAAATTAATTTTAGAGAGAAAAACACACATTTTGAGTTCACTTCATAGCAATGATTGTTACATCCAGCATCACGTCATTCATTCTTAAGGGAAGAAAATTCTTCATAAAAAGATCATAAAAATTAAAGCTGAACAAACTTAAGCGAATTTCAAAGCGTTAATCATTTCTTCAAAACATTAGCATCACTGAAATAATGTTGTAACTTCAGTGATGCTGGTGGAACCATGTAAAACAGCCACCAGGTAAGGAGGTTAAAGTCCACAGAATCGAATGAAGGGCAGAATCAGTGAAAATGTATAGTCGTAATACGGCACAAGCGAAATGTATGAGGACAAAAATCGTCCCATATGATATAGGACGCCTGAAAAGCCTAGCCATGTATAGTCGTACATATTTTCATTCCTCCTTTACTTCTACAGTTGTTGAACTGACACACTGCAACGTTTACTTTATGGTAACGTGTATTACAATGTACTTCGTCTAATACGTGTTTTTTCTGATTTTACAGTGCTCGGGTTAACATCAGAATACTCTGGTATAGACAGTAAGAAACAGGCCGTTGTACAGTGCAAGCCGTCAGTGCCTAAAGCACCAAGACATTGCAGATTGATAAAGCCCGATGGAACAGCAATTAATGTAGCCACAGCAGCATCAGATGACACTCATACATTTAATTTGGACATGAAGACAGGAAACTGTTCACTAGTAATTAGTAAAGCGGATGATACAGATTACGGACAATGGAAGTGTGAAATTTTATTACACGAAAAGAACATGGAATTGAGAACAGACGTTGACTTGCCCAGAAGTGGATCTCAACGTACAGGTAAGTTGTTATTACATGTAACTAATATATGCAGTATATAAATAATGAAAAGTGTTGCGCGTAATAACAAAAATACTACTTTAAGAACTATTTAACGTATTTTTGTGATTGATTGACTAAACATAACTGCTCTGTTAACGAGTCATGATGTGTTGGAGACTAAACGAATGATGTAATTGGCACTTACCTGCGTTGATGAGCAGTCTTCAAATGGTGAAGAAAATTTCTGAGTTTTCTAACGTTTCGATAGCATGTCTGCACTGATAATCACATAAAAGAAACGCCTAGACATTTACTGTTAGAATTGTAGTTGAAATTGACACGTCTTATACTAAGCCAAAGATCATATAAACCGTTCTGGAAAGGGGAATTGTTGCAATAATTCCCAAATACCTGTTCTTAACACAGACAGTGGGTATCTAGTTGTCTACATAAAGTTAGAGCACTTTGTTTTTATAAAACATGCACTCCTAGCTCTGGTCCCGTGCCTAAGCCACTAAGTGACGTCCATTGTCATAGTTACGCTATCCTCATATTCACGAAACTTTAAAACCAGTTTCCTTCACATCTTTTAATCATTGACTTCCATTCACCCTCCACAGAACAGCTTACTTTACAGCAATCAAACTTGAAAACGCAGTGTTGCATCTTTGGTAAATTTACCGTTATTAATTGTAACCTTTCCACAAGTTACGTATCTGGCTCCACTGTCTCCTTCATACAAGATGGTCAACGTCATGCATAATATCTAGTGCTTTTTTTTATACTTGTTTTCTGAATCTTTGTTTCACTCTCCAGCTATACTTCTTACACTAAATATCTAGGCCTTTCTTTTGTGATCGTGGGAGCAGGCATTACTCTCGAAAAGTTAAGGTATTTTCCTCGCCATTTGAAGGCTGTTTATCAACACCGGTAAGTGCCAATTACTGCTCTATTAATGTCTAGTGCGCCACTATGTAACTGCTTGGTATAGGGAAGGTAATGGAGATCCAGTACTTCGTAATTGTACACACTTGTTACTAATGTAAGCCACACGAGTCACTAGAAAATTCCATTATTTCTTTTTTTAAAGAAAGTTCTGCCTGTACAAGTTGATAAAAAAAAGCTGGTTACAATATATATCATTGATCCAACCGAAGTTCATCAGATGCGTTACACCCGAGGAGTAAAAACTCACGTAAGTGTCTCAATATATAATATTACCTTATTGAGGCTGCCCCACTCACGCGCAGACCTGCAACTTGATCTAGTGGTTACCAGAATCGAATAGCTGATCAGGTGACCCGTGTTCGAATCCCAGAACTTTAAAATTCACAAAAAGTTAAAGACCATTGGTGGGGAAGTTAGAAAACTCATGTAAGGTGCTGGTTTTTCATTATACGCGCCATTAAGTCATTTACTTCAGGCTTTCGGAAATAGGACTTTCTATGTTGAGACGCTAGTAGAACTATTATACATGTTAACTACCGTAGGTAGGGTCACATGAAGATTAAAAGAAGTCTGAGCCTTGATCGAGGTTCAAGGAAAACTGGGTGAACGTGGACAGCAAATGGCGGACTTGTCAGTAAACAAACATGCTGGCGCCGTCAAGTACTCAATTCATATCCTGTTCCTGTTAGAATGAAACCTTACAATGTTTCTTTCGAAGTTTTCTCAATAGAAGATTGCCAACAAGACCTTGCATGATTGTGTAGTGTTGTTCCCCAGATTTTAAGATACCAAATGTCTCCCTAACATTCAGCGCAATAGATGTACAGCAATTTTTTAAAGACAGAACCTCAATTTATGTTCTGACAACCTGAAATTTCCTCTTTATTTCTAATGCTTGGCTCATTTATAAGCGTTTCTTTTTGCCTCGTTCTTTCTGTTAGCAGTGTTTGATTCCGATGGGGTAGTGGATTAAATATGGCTGTATTATATATATTTGTTATAATTTTGAACGCTCTTTTCTTTTCTAGGTGCAACCAGTGTTGGAATATTGGCAGTAGTTGGAATTTTAGTCGCCTTTGTACATTAAATTTGGCAAGAAGAGTACTGGACATATATTTTGTCAACGGAAGTGACATTTCGCATGAGACATAAGGAGTATTAGAATCTTTATTTTTCATCCTTCATTCTCCGTCAGAGTTCATCCCGTATTAAGTATCAAGATTAACATAGACCATTAACGTTGAATAATTAACTTCTAAGCGATTTAAAGGAAAATGTAATAATAATTACTTCTATCATAAGACTTATGTTTGTATTCAGATTAAGTACCATAATTGTACGTTGGTTAGTACTTGATCGTTTAGGCGTAACGATATTATGGAAAACCTTTTGACAGTTAATGGCACTTGACTAAAATTTTCGATTAGGAAAGACAATAATTTTTTTTCTTTCGCTTATGAAGTCACGCACTACACTTTTTAGAACTTTACTAAACTAATATTTCGAATTAACTTCTTAAAATTATTTATCTTAAAACTGTTATTAATATAATTATGTTTAATTATTTATATTGTAGTGTATTTATTTAATTTGTTGTTATTAGTAGTGTAATGTGTTCAATAGTTATTTAGTGTAAAATAGTGTTACGACCAAAATCTTTTGTAAAGAATTTTCAATACAGAAATACGTAAAACATCTCTTGGCTTATCATTGATTATATTATCATTTCTGTACCTGAGAGCTAGAAATGTCTAAGTCCAATTTTGGCCAAAATGTGATCAATGTATTATTCGGAAGGTTTCGAGTAATAATTGCTCGATTCTTGTTGCAAACAAGTTAATAATATAAAAGAGTCAATTGTGTAGTTTCTCCGTTTGTTTCTATGTGAAAGTATTTTTTTTCTGTTTAATGGAAAACAAAGGTTTGTGACTTACGCGTTTCTAGCGCTCAGGTACAGATTTATTGTCGTAACGTTGCGCACAATCTGAAGTCAGTGGAAATAAAGCAAGACCAGGCTAGTCCAATCAGAAGACTTAGAAGCTTCCTGCAGTCTCAACTAGATGGAAAATGTTCATCCAACCAGGTTCATATTATTGAATGGAGCCCCCCGTCAAGCTAGAACCACATGTCATTACCGAAGAATGGGTGCTTATCAGCACTGAATTTGGATCTGTTTTTTAGATGTCAAAATGTAGCCAAAATTCTGTACTTCCCAAAATTAGAGCTTTCTTTGATTGTGTTTTTAAGAAAAGAAAATCGACCATAAAAAAAGTAACCATTTGGTGACTGATAGGAATTTTATATCGATGGATTTTGATTATTACCTCGAGTATTTCATATAGGCGACACCACGACGTATACTAGGAGAATAAAGTGTTACAAAAATTAATACTGATTTTCTATGGAGTTCCATTTTTATTAACATGTTACTCTAGTACAGGGTTCCCACTCATTTGCCAAGATCAAATTCCCTGACTTTTCCAGGTCACTACTCAGAAATTTCCTGGTACCCCATTTTGTATACGATAATTCCATGGGAAAATAAAGATCATAGTTACATGAAAATTAAGATACATCAAAATAATTCTTAAATTGCTTCATGGTTGGCACATTAGCCTCCAAGTAATTTCAAAAACGATCTAACACTAAATGAACTTCAAACAATAAGCTATCAAATTCCCTGACTTTTCCACGTTTTCAGACATTTTTAGTGAAATTCCCTGACTTTTTAGTGCTAAGCTGGATTCCCTGACTATTCCAGGTGAATGAGAACCCTGCTTTAGTATGATATACTTCGAGGGAACATGTATCACAAATTCGAAGAGAAAAAAGGTGTTCTATATATAATCAAAAAAACACAACTATAAAACCTTTCAACATACGAAAACACTAATTATGGAAACTACACATTGAAATATTAAGAAATTTAATTAGCATTTTTTAAAATTAACTTTGAACATGTACGATCAAATCCAGATGTTCATAGGAATGCATCCTTTGGTAACGCGGTAACTGCTACTCGTAAGCAATTCCAATAGGTACAGTTGTTCGAAGTCTACTTAAAAAATTATCTATAGGTTCTGCCCTTACAAGCTTGTTTATAACTTTAGTAACAGTTCAATTTCTTCAAATGTGTGCTTCTAATACGTTTAAATGCATTACATGTCCATAGTAGTCATTGATTAACAGCGTATTGAATCAGGTCTCCTATTTAGCAGACGATCACTTCCGAGCTACCAATATAAAACGTGTGCGCTCCTCAGGCTGATGATCCAAATCAACTGTCAAACGGGAGATAACATCACGATGCTGCCTTTTCACTGAAGATTCTTCATCGCTAATTGCGAAGTCCTAAGGAACATAATTGCATGGACTAGCTAACAGTAAGCCTTGACGACTGTCGAAATCTGTCCAGCATGTACAAAGTAATCATCCTGCGAGTTGTTGTATGGCAGTTAAGTACTCAAAACCGCAAGTTTTTTTTTTTATCAGCTCTTCTCGCAGGGCTGGGCAGCTATATTGCAACATACTTGGAAACACTTCCGGTAGGAAGAGCCCACTCTCGCTTATCCTGAACGATAAGTAACAGCAAGAAGCGCTCAACCCAGCAGCTGCAGTTTGGTTTTGTGGTCAAGACGTTCGGAAGCTGATCTAGTTCAAACCCTGGCGTTGACCTTTTACATATCTTTTTAAAAAGAAAATTAAAGTTTTTTCGTTTTTTATGTAAATATACAAAAGGAAATTTAATAAAAGTTGTGATTTACAATTTTAAAAGATGCCACTAAAAACTAGGATGTATATATACCCACCAGGGTGCATCCGAAGGGAGCTGGGCGGCGTTAGCCGCGGGGGCACGCAGCCCCCTGTTAGCGGTGGGCATACGCAAAAGTACTGTTTACTCAAAAGTTCTGTGCCGTACCGGAAGTGTTTCCAAGTGTGCTCCGAAAGTTGCCAAAATGGCTGCCCAGCCCAGCCCTGCGCGTAGAGTTGAAATAAAAAAATCTTGCCTCAAAACGATGGCGTAGAAATTCATCATGATGGTTGAACACTGGTAACGAACCTAAATTCGTCATTGAAGGAGGGCGAAGCTCAGTCAGGAATGCAAGCCACGAAGCTAGAATCCACATGCTGTTTCACCATAGGCATATTAAACTCTCTCCTCACAAACGATACGTGGTATTTGCATATTCATGTTTATTTCTTCTTACAAAACATTCCTTTACGATGCGACGTAAATGTACGGCTACACCTTTTGCTTGGACAGGTAGCACGTGCCAGGTCATAATGTCCAAAGTGTAAAAATGTCTGAAGAACATCCAGTCAAAAATGTATAATAAAAACTATCCAACCGAAAAAGTTTAGAATTTACAGATATCCAAACAAAATACATCTAACTGTGTCCGAATCAAAACTCTGGTGGTTTTATTGTCCGCTTCTAAAGTACCATTTTTGATCCAAGAACCATGAAGTGTCTTTCTGGGTAGAAAGAATAGATTTTTCAGATTTATTGATCGATCTGCAAAATTTGGTCACGTGGAATTATTTCCCGTGGTTTCCCTTTTTAGTTTACTACTGGTGTTTGCATGGATAATTGTAATGGTTTTCCATAAAAACATTTCTGTTTTGGAGGTTTTTATTGGACATTTCAATTACGGCATTTTTTTTTTTTTAAGGTACTTTTGTTGTGGACATTTTAGAGTTTAGACACTTTACAATTTGGTCATTATCACTGCAGGTCTTCATTATTTGTTTTTACAAGAACATGTCTTCATTCATTATTTTCAGATTCATAAAATATCTGTATTACGTTGCAGTAGCTTCGGATACTGTGTTCCGACCTGATGCGCTCGAAGAAATGGATTGTAAGCTTGCACATAGTTAAATCGCTATAGTTCGCCGATCTGTCTTATCTGTAAAATGCTGTGCCAGACACACTGAACTGAAAATCGGTACTGCAAAATATGCGTGGAAATACAATTGGAGAGAATTAAGCGGAGCAGCTTGTAAGAATTGCATCAATTGGGAAAAAAAAAAAAAAAATGAAAAAATAGTTTAGTACTGGAATTATTAGGTCTGGTACTTGCAGAGACCATTTTATATAAGATATAGGCTATAACAATCAACAAAGGAAATCGGTCTCGGCAGTATACTAGGTACCATCCCGGCATTCGTCTGGTGCGACCACGGACAGCTTAGTAATCAGGATAGGCGTCCCGCTGAGTGCGAATCCACGATCCTTCCGAATATGATGACAATGATTTATCAAGTGGGCTACGTCCGTTCGGTAATTACGGTATAAAAAAAGTAATGGATTCCGAATTTATTATGAGATTTGGAACTGGCGATAGTACAATCAGAAATGCTCGAAAAGCGTTCTTAATATTGCTCACATCAACTATGCAATGTAGAGTAAATTTTATCGCCTCAACTTAAAACTTCATAGTGCATAGAAGGTAGGTTTATTCCTGTGATTTTTTTTTCCGGTCCTGCTGCACAATCATACACAATGTCACCCCTACTTCTCGCTTGAATAACGGTTTCCATTGTCTGATGCATATTTTAATGATCCCAGCAATGTATTTTTGGGAGGATTCTTCCATTCTTCACGGAGGACTTCCTGTAGCTCAGATCGGTAACGGGTATACCTTTCCTAATGTATTCCACACATGCACAACTGGATTCATATGAGATCTGTGTACCTGACATTGCTTATCTTGGATCCCTACTTCATTGAGGTACTGGAGGATGACACGCATATTACGATTCCATTATCGTCCACTAAGTTACAATTTCCATGGTAGGTGTAGGGAGGTATGACCAAATTAAGATTTAAAAAAAAAAAAAATCGAATGTTCGATTTTGAGAAAATCGATTTTTTTTTTAATTTTTGGGATACAAAATTTTGTGCCATCCTGTTGCGTATCATATCAAATGAAAGCTTATTAGAAGAGCTTTAAAATGAGTCATCTCCGAAATCTCTAGCCCCAACCATCGCAGAGTAATAAAAGCTTCTGTAACGGAAAATCGGATTTTTTTTTTTAAATTTCTTCCCCCCCCAAAAAAGACAAAAAAGAATTTTAACTGTTACTAGCAATAAACCAAAAATCATAGAAGTCCGAGAGGGTGAGGTAGAAAAGGTGTGTTGACATGGAATGACCCTACACAAGTAGTGTTAAAATGGACTTTCTATCATCTTAATAGAAGGAAAAACTACGAATAATTACAAATGACAGTTCTTGTAGAAGTTACTTTAAAACACACACACACAACCAGAAGCAGCTACTAATTTCCGAACTTCTAGTTCATTGGGTTTGTACAAACAGAGAACGGGCGGACACACGGACACAGGCAAATGAAATGAAACTTAACACAGGGCGGAGACGTAAATATCCCCCCCCCCCATTTTGAAACATCTATCATGAAAAAAAACTACGCAACGGAGGAAAATGAAACACATGTCTACTTTATTAAGGAAAGAATGCCATTCCTTGACAGTCAAATTTTCAGTCCCGTGTAGTTGTCCCTCCTACCTCCCCTTTCGCGGTGTGCGACTGCGCGCTGAGATAAGCTTTCCAGGGAAATCAGTCCGTGACGGTGGACACTGTGCTTTTGCTGTTGAATCTTTCATCAAGAATGGAGAATCTGTTGTTATTGTTAGCACACCGCATGTTTTTTTCTTCAGAGATTCAACGTTCAAAGACACGGCCATGTTCCCAGTACGAAGACAATTGCGACGTGGGTGGACAAGTTCAGGACTACAGCACCCTTGTTGAAAATAACTCCACTAGGTACGCCAAAATCTGTACGATCACCCAAGAACACTGCAAATGTGCGACTCACTGTGGAAACAAGCTGCGAAAATGTTCAAGAAATGGTGGTCGCCATCTTGAAGATGTTCTTTTCAAGACCTGAGACTTTCGTGCACATGATTGCTGTAAATACTGTCGAAAAACGGCCAAAAAAGTATTATCTTCAGTGATTTCGGCATTCAAAATTGCTGTGAAAACGATGGTGTAAAGAAAATCTGATTGGTTTTCTTTCGTTAATAAGGATGGGTTTCATTTTCCTCCGTTGCTTAGTAGTTTCGGAATAGATGTTTCAAAAGAGAGAGAGATTTATGTCCCATCCTGTATAACGAATATATACCTGGCTGCGAATTCACTTAATAAGCAGTATCCTCCCACCTTAATATTATTAGAACACACAACTTTTTTTTTTTAAAAAAAAAAAGATCAATGAAAAGCAATTAATAATTTATCTGTGAATATTATAAGAATGTTTATTTGACTTTTTTTTCTCCATATGGCGTGAAATAGAACTAAATGTGAATGCTGATTACAATATTTTACTTGCAAACTGTTTCTGTTTCTATAATACAAGACAATTACGGTAATAGTTGCGCCATGAAATGAAATTGCAGCAGCCTTACGTAACATACAACAGAAACATCACAACATTCTTTTAATACAAAACTAAGCTTTTCACAGTACAAAATAGTACACATTAAAAAAAAATAACTGAAGATACTAAAAAAAAAAAAAAAATACTTATTCTGTCATAATAAGGAATCACCCATGAATTTCACTCTAAAGTACCAGCACATTCATGAACAGACCTCCTATAATAAATATGGACAGAACAGAAAAAAATCAGTCATGGAATGTGGTAGCCACAAACGTACGAAAAAAATGTTAACATTCTCATTACGTTGTGTTCAATTCTTTTAATGTTTACGAAAGTATTTTAAAAACTAGGCAGGAACAATACAGCATTCTTTTTTTTCCTGGTACGCAAGTTATTCTGAAGTTTATAGTAGCTATACTGTAACCGTTAAACTGAAACATACCATACATGATCTGAGATAAGGAACTTCAATGGTGTGGACTGAATGTCAACTATGTTTATACTTGTTTATGTAAAAACCAACATATGCTAAAGAAATCAGTAAGCTAAATATTCGTACGCACTAAACATATTTTACCACTCCACTTCTGTTACTGCCCGAATTAAGCAACTCCAAAGGGTTTCTTCACTGCTTATGGTTCCAAAGAATCTACAAGACCAAAATAATTTACGTAAACAATTCACTGTGGTTATAAATAAGTAGATATTGGTACAATATTTTTAATTATTAACCAAGATCCAGTTAATTGTGTTTAAGATTCAGTGATCTGCTCTGAGGTCAAAGGGCTATCAATTACGGCAGGAGGAGGGGGGTAATGACACGCCAAATCAAAAACTGTACCAAATGTTGACTTGAAACGCACTTCCCTTGAGAAATAAAAAAGGCTGTCACTGTCCTGTACGAATTTCGAAACTGATCATTCTTTATACGTTGATAAGGAAACCTCAGTCCCGAATATAACATAATCCTTCCAAGGAAGCAGCAGCACGAAGACCGTAATTAAACTATCACGTACTTAATTTTGATTGTCCTTTTTATTATTTTAGTTCGATTAAATAATGTGAAATTGTTCGTTCACTAGTAACGTACTTTTTCCAAGGTCACAAGTAATATTACTTTGACACCGTGTTTACGACAGCCAATGGAAAACGATCGTTACACAGCATTGTTTAAATAAAAATATCAGATAAAACAGAAACCCATTAGATTTTAAAGCGCTATTAAACGAGAATTTGATTTCTTACTGTATAAATATTCGACAATAAATGCGTCTTAAAGTTTTCAATATCCACTTTTCTTTTTCTTTTCATACGTTCAAATGTAAACAAATATTTACTTAATAAACTGTTTATGTTCAAACGTAGAAAATGGACTACTGTATGGATAAACTGAATCAGTGTTTGCTCCTTAAATCAAATTTTAAAAAGTAGATGAAACCAGCTTCAATGAACTACACTTTATACAAACCATATTGACAAGGTTAACAATCAAAATTACTTGGTTAAAACTGACAAATAGGACTTCACTACATGAAATTCTCAAGGACACTGGGAATTCCTCATTATGCAATTTACAGAACACTTTTTGTTTCGCTGACATTATATAAACAGTAACAAAATACACATAAAATTATTACTTCAAAGTCTGTTCACACAAATCAATTTTGATTTAACCTTTAAAAATAATCTACATTTATTGAAATCTTGCAGCAAAGAATAGTATAAAATATGCCATGGGCATAAACCAACCACAATCGCGTGAAAAGGCAATCGTGGATTCGGAACTGTTGACGTTTCTAGCACAAAATGTTCACACTACATTCAAGTACACTAACTGTAAAAAAACACTCTCCTCATTTTCACTTTTCTCAACATGTCTTTTCAATTTCGTCAAGGAACTATACTGTACCAAGGCCAGGTTTTCGATCTGGCAATATTTCGTCTGCTTCTGTCCCATCATCGTAATCACCACTTTCGTACTGATGAAACTCACTATTCTCACTTGCACCTTCCGCTCCGTAATCTGTCAAGTACAAAGGAAACATCATGAGATAAGAACAGTAACCAAAAGATATAAATCATTAAGATAAAATTAATTTTATGGGCGGTAACAGCACTATGGCTTACGCCCGTCCTGATACGGGGAAGCCCCTTATCTTTGTCACGTCTAAACTTAGCTCTTACGAATAAAACAATTAAAATCACACAAAAGCTGAAGATGTAAAAGGTCTTCAGAAACAGCTTACTGGTGTAAATGGCCAGTATAACGATTAACAAAAACTAAAGATGTATAGAGTCTTTAGTACAACAAGTTAAAAACGAGAAGGCCTTCGCAAGATAAAAGAATAAAACAACATAAAACTTAACAACTAAAGGGCATAATCATCTCAAATGGATCTCTCTCTCTCTCTCTCTCTCTCTCTCTTTAACATACATAAAAACTCTCCGCAGCATATCTGGTTCATCCCCTAACAATGTCATTGGGGATATTATAACGTTGTCTGAGATGATTACATCCTGAACAATATAAAAGAACGTGAAGCCACTGGGATGACGATCAAGAAAAATATCACCTTCAAAGTTTAGGTTCAAATGTAGGCTTCCCTTTCCTTCTCACGTAATTCCAATCCGTATCCATCAGATTGTCCTCAATCGTGTCAGGTCAAAGATGAATTTGGTTCATCGATAGTATGTGGAAACTTCCTGAGCTAACTGAGCAGCCAAAACATGTGTCAGACGCTTAATGCTTGTTGCGAGAAGCGAAGCTCGTGCAAGTTTTCAAACCTTACTGAGACTAAAAGTAGACTTAGCCCGTGGAGTTCTACAGCTCTGTACAGATGTCTGTTGTCCCGCAACCTGAGTCGGCATACTGCGAAGAGTCACTGAGCCTCGGGAGGGCCTACAGATACAAGAGACTATGTTAGCTGGTGTTCTTGCTACTAGTAGTGAAAACATACCAGATGGAAGGGTGCGCTGAGACTCTTTTAATCGGCGTTTTGCATCACCAGCAGATATTTTCTCTAAAACCATCACCTCTCGAATTAGTTTTTCCTCTTTAAAAATGGGACAAATCACGCGATCAGGCCGTATGCTCATCCTTGCAATTAACACACTGAGGTTTCAGTGAGAACTCACTAAGTAAACCATAGGAATAAAAAAAATTCGGTCTGAAGACAGTTTCGACAAAAGGCAGAAAGGGTTGATTCTTTCTTCACTTCCTAAACGACATTACTCTCACTTCGTTAGAGAATTCACACACCTCGACTTTCTGCAACAAGTGTCATACTGCTTTTACACAGAGATTCCTATCTTTATTCACTACGTAGATAATTAATTAGAACTAGTCTAAAAAAAGGAATTCTCACCCACTCACCAGCACCTCCAGTTGGTTGAAATACCCCCAAGCAGGGCCGGATTTAGGGGGGAGGGGGATGTTGGTGTAAATATACACTATCTAAAATGAGAAGCTAGCAGTGGAAATAGCAACACTCATGTTTCCGTTTGGGGCTTAAAAGAAAGCGGAGTTTTGCAAAAGCAACAGTTTAAGACAATTTTCTGAAGGTTGCAGAAAGGATTCACCAAGCAAAACAATACAACATTTCTCAAGTGAGAAGATAACAGAAGTCAGGAGGACAGAACATTTTTTTTCCTTCTTGCGACTCTCTTTAAAATGCCCTCTCCGTTCAATGCATCAGTGTTGTCAGGGGTAAAGAATTGTCACATGTCACTTTGAAGAGTTTCAGTGTGATTGGTTATTTGTTCGGTGTTGTTGTGGTTTTAGGAAGTAAGTTTTCTTGCTTCTTAGTCAACTGACATTACTTCAGAGCGCAGGAGAGGGCAAACTATTCACATTGAAGTAGGGGAAGTAATACGGAAGAACCGAGAAATGTATGACAATAGACGGGCAACCCTGCAAGGTCGAGTGACCGATTCTACAACAGTTAAGCTGACGGGGGAGGGACACCTGCCCATCAACTCTGAATTTCTCAGCCTCAATCGCATTCTTGTCAGAAAGACTAGCAGTATATGAAAACCAGCGTAGTTTGAGATGTTTGCTCCTTCGCTTTGCTCTATAGTTTGTGCTTTCATTCCTTTGTGCGCTAGATGTGTTTCTAAAACTTTGGTATGGGCCAGTCTAGTAACTTTGGACTTCGGCTCGTTTAGCTATTAAAATCCACACCCATGCCGGGACTCGAACCCGGGACCTTCGAGTCGTTGGCTTATCGTCGCAAACCGCACGGCCGGCTAGATGTGTGTTTGTGTCAGTGTGTAAGCAATAAACAACTGTGGCTTTTCGCTGGGCAAATAATTAAATATGGATATGAGGAAGTTTTCTTAAAACGGAAAAGAGACAATAACTTAGAGGACGATGTGGCCTCTGAGACTGTTGGAGATGCTGTTAATACACAATTTGTCTGCTGCTACAACTAGTACCGCTTACATCAGGTGAGACTGAAGTTTGTGGAGAGAAAAATAATTCAGTGGGTGAAGAGACTGATGTGTACAGCGACTTTGATATCGGACTGCATTGTGGAAAAGAAAATTCTAAATTTACTGACGAACTCAAATACAAACTGTTAAATAATCCGTGGGTCTCTGGTTCTAATTATCAATTCCCTGTGTACAAGGATTATTCTGGGAGAAACAACTCTAATTAAAGAGTAGTTTGGAAAATTTCCTTTTATATCGTATAGTCACAAATTACGTGGACTGCTTTCCCGTCAGTGTGTATTGTTTTCTCTATCCGAAGTTAGTACACAAGAACTCAAATCGCTTGTAACTAAACCTTTTAATTGTTGGCAGAAAGCAACAAGAGTCCTTAAAGAACATTCAAAAAAGTGTTTTCATCAGACTGCGATCTGCAAAGCTGTTATTTGTTCAACAATACGGCAATAAACATAGAAATGTACTTTTTCACATAGACAAAAAGCGTAAGGTGCAAATAATTGAAAACGGATTGAAGTTAACACCAATTGTGAAAACTGTTCTTTTTGCTGCCGCAAATGGTCTTCCTTTGCGTAGTAGCTTTGATGATGGTGATATAAGTTGTGATTCAGAAACAGTCTGAGGGTCTTTTCAGAAATCATCTGCGATTTCGTTGTGAGGCTGAGGACATAGCGTTGGTGGAACATTTACAAAGTGCTTCAAAAAAAATGCGAAGTACAGTAGTAAGACACTTCAAAATGAGATTCTTGAGTGTGCCTGCTAACGTTGCTCTGGAAAAAACCGTGGAGGACACAAAGGAATCCGGTTATTTTACATTGTTAGCTGATGAAACGACAGATTGCTCCAACACTGAACAGTTGTCCATTTGTGCCAGATATGTTGACACAAAAGAAGTAGGAAAGCCGTGAAATGTTTCTTGGTTTTGTGGTCGTGCATGACCTTACTGGTAAAAGTTTAGTGGGAAGCAGTCTACTGCCACTGTGTTTCACACTCACTAAATTTGGTACTGTCAAAATCTTGTACAGTAAGAGGAATTGAAATACACCCTGAAAGTAAGCATAGAAAACTTCTAAATTACTGAGTAACTAGATGGATTCAACGACATGATAGTATTATTGTATTTGTTGAACTTTTTGATGCAGTTGTTGAGGCCCTTCTGGAAATACAAAATTGTACAGACAAAACCACAAGAGAGAAGGCATCGTCTCTACTTAATATAATGAACTTTGGTTTCATCGAACATCTTTTCATAGTAGAGTCATTGTTCTCCTGCACCGTAACACTTTCAAGGGAGCTTCACAAAGAGAACGTAGATATTGTAGAAATATACGAACATGTTGAAAGGACAGTGAGAATGTTAGAAGGCTTTAGGAGTAACGACAGAGAGAGATTTTCCAGAATATTTGACAGAGCAGTGACAGTAGCAGAGACATATAATCTTCAAGGGGAGGTGCCCACACATTTTTTTAACAGGAAACAACAAACAGAACACCGAATGTGAGAACACCCCAGGGATTGCTATCGAATAGCAAGTTACCTACCTTTCCTGGATTTTCTTATCGCAGAATTCAAACACAGATTCCATTCACAGGGTATTACGGTAAAAATTTGGGAATTCTATTACAGACACATTTTGGCGACACTGAGTCTGATCGAAATGGACTTTCTGAATCGTCACAGATTGTGAAGACGTTGTTCAGGCTGAATATGAAGCATGGAGGCTAATTTTCAGAAACAGGAGGGATCGTCCTACAACCGCTATGGACAGTTTGGTAGTGTGTGACAATACCTGGTTCCCTAACATATACACACTACTTAGAATTCTTTGTACACTTCCTGTGTGCACTGCTACACCGGAGAGAAGTTTTTCAACTTAAGTAGCGTGAAAACTTGGCTGCGTTCCACCGTGACTGAAACTAGGTTGAACAGTGTAGCTTTGTTACATGTTTATGGAGAAGAAGCGAGTCGTTTGAGTGTAGACGAAGTAATAGAAGTTGGCAGAACAATCGCGAAGGTTGGAATTCGTTCTTAGAGAGCCCACAGGAATTTCGAAGAACGTTATTTTCGTAGATAATAAATGAATTATTGTTGCAACGGTATCCTACATATTTCAGTGTTAAGTGATGTTTCGTGAGAAGAATCAAGTAAGGGACAGCACCACAGCCGTGAGAATTTATTATTATTATTATTAGAAGTGTTGTAACTTTGTGCTACTACTGTCAGGATTCATTTAGGTACTTCTGAATAAGAAATGTTGTTTATTTATATTGTATACGAAAATCGAAATCCAGTTTTTAATACATTACTGCACCATACTAACATGTTAAGTTCTTTCGAAGGAAAAAAAAACAACACCTTTTCTGTACATTTTACTCACTGTGATCCTCTCAGTTTAGAGATTTCATTTGTTTGCGAAACTTCTATATTTTGATTGTATTTTTTTCAGTGATTTTATAACGAAGGATTCTGTACGATACAAGTATCCATGACTAAATAAATTCCTGATCTAAAGCAGCACGCTACTGAAAATTATACCGATACAAAGTGGCCGTGGTTCAGTTGGTAAAGCGTTGGCTTCGATTCCCGAGACCAGACACTAAGAATTTCCAGAGCAATTCCTCATTCACACCACAGATACCTAAAGGTATTTAAAAATCAAATTCAATTCAATCAAATGTAATGGTAGTTATTGGTGCAAACCCCCCCCCCCCCCAACGTCAGAAAATCCTGAATCCGGCCTTGTATCAATATTATTTATACAGTAAACCCTAGCTTATCAGGACGTAATAGTACAGAACCCGTTCCAGATGAACGTTTTACTATCTGTTCAAGTTATAAGCGACTACACAGCAATACATTACGAAAATAGTTTATTTGCCAAAAGATAAAATTTATTTTAGTAAATTTAAGAGAAATACAATGCAACACTGTGAAAAATTAATTAGACGCACTCACTTGTATACGATGTATAGACATTTTGAATTACTGACGAAAATTCAGGTTATTTTTTTTCAAAATCGTTCGGTTAAACACGGCTTTAGTGTATTACTTGAATAAAATTTATGGATTCTGTATACACCTTCCGCTTAAGCACATAAAAAAAAAAATACTTTCTACCTTTAAACTTTATTTCGAATGGGCCATTTTAGTATCTTCTGACTTTGCCCCGTCAAACTTAAATGAGTGCAATGCATGTTAAAATTCACAAACATCCATGCCTTAGGCGGAATCCTAACTCGGA
The DNA here is from genome assembly GCA_022664845.1 of Lepisma saccharinum. Classification (NCBI taxonomy): domain Eukaryota; kingdom Metazoa; phylum Arthropoda; class Insecta; order Zygentoma; family Lepismatidae; genus Lepisma; species Lepisma saccharinum. The sequence goes on along the minus strand of JAGDQP010009852.1, from coordinate 28,078 downwards.
ACCTTGGAGATCACCTTCTATACATTCTGACGTTGAAAAACTTTTTTTTCTTACAGTTTATATATGGTGACTGAAAGTGACTTCACTGGTTCATCTATTCACTCAACAGGTAGTGAATACTTACAACAGAAAAGGAGCAGATTCGTTAACACGTAAAATAAATAACAATAGACGAGAAAACTGTACCTTGTACGCGCACTTTACCGTATCAGACACCTATTGAATTAGTGGTTAACACTCTGGCTTATGTTTTGACGAGTTTTCAGATTCCCGCTTTACTGTTTATTACTTTTTTACTTTTTCTGTTTTGAATTGTAATTTATTAATAGTCTATGTTAGTACTACAAACATCATCAAAATAAAATCAAGCTAACAATTGAAGACCATAGGAGAGAAGTCCAATTTAAGTTCTTTGCGGATTCTGACGACATCTTTAATGAATATTTTTAACATTACAATTCGGAAGGGTAATTCTCTATATTAGCTACTTATGTTATAGACTTCAAATGGTGTTACTTTTCTTACTTTGGATGCTTCATATGATGCAAATTCAAGGGGTGATGTAAGTGCAACGGAATTAATGCAGAACGTTGTGTGGACATGTGTCCTTGCACTTATATCACCCCTTGATTTTGCATCGGATTCTGCATTCTACGCATTCGAAGTAACGTTAACTACATTAAAACCTGTTTATGCTGAACTTGATTTGACGGGACCGGGCTCGCTCCGGATTCACGACTTTTTTTTTTGTTATAAGCTCCCACAAAAACATTAACAAAATGACTTACTAAGAAATAATAATGAAGTGTGGCAAATACTGTACATTTGCAATGCAGAGAATTAATTAGGTGCGCTCAATTGTATACGATGTACAGGTACTGTGAAACTGCCGAATTACTTTGTTCCGAATAAACGAGGTTTTATAGTTCACCAGTACTTGAAGTACATTCCACGTCATATAACAGAAATAGCTAGTATCGAAAATTACCTTCGGAAGATATCAACGATTTAAAATGGGTGTACAAAGTAATGATATGAAAAATCCAACTTAAAAATTAAGCCCTTCCCTTGTGGCCTTCAACTTATATTGTAATATGTAAGACAACGAAGTTCTCACTCTTATAATGAAAATTTACAGTTTTAGACGTAACTGCCTACTCCCCACCTTCCAAGGAACAAATATGCGCTGTATATTTTCCATTCCCTGTCGAAACTAACACACCAACATGCGCTTAACACAGTATGTTTTTGAACACAACAGTACATGGGAGTCTTCTTGTGATAAACAAGCTCAAGTAAAAACATGATCGTTGCAATCTTTACCTACATTTAAAGCCCGCTACCTACTGGTGATGTATTTCTGCATGAGAGTCCATCGATCCTTCCACTGACCTACCCCACCCCTTCTGTTTAAGATCGATACTTCCCCCACCCCAACTATAACAACGTTTAAGAAGTTCCAGCATGTAGCCTAAAGGCGCTGTAAAAAAATTTGGAATTTAAAGTTCCTAGTTTCCCAATTTAATCTGTAATAATTTTAATGTAGTAAGTCTTTACTGTACCTTTCTTTTCCACACCAACGTACAGGTTTCGTCTAAATAATTTGTTTCAAAATAAAATTAAAACAAAACGGATTTTTCCCTATTTTAACTCACTCACTCTATGGCTTATGAAACTCGCAAGTTCACCGCCGCAGTAACCAAACAAACGTTCGCCATTGGATTCTATCCTGGGCAATATCAAGCCAGTTTTCATCACGAACACCTACTTCTCGAAGATCTCTTCTAATATTGTCCTCCCAACGACGTATCGGTCTTCCCAATGGCCTCTTTCCATCCGGGCTTCTGGTTGAATATTATCTTCGTTTCCTCCCCCCCCCTCCGAGCTATTCAAGTACTTTAATTACATTTAATCAATTTCGGTGTCCTAATTATCAAGTTAACATATAAATTGACTTACCTTGCCCTTCTCCGTCGCCAGACTCTGCCTGATTTGATGTGCCTCCATCTTCAGTTCCGCCGTCATCCTGCTGCCCAGAATCCCCTCTTTCCGTATATGGCTGAAATGAAAGGAGAAAAACCAAAATTACATACACGTTCATCCAAATTCCAATTGACACAAATCCCTACAAGATCAAACTTGATCTGTTATTAAAGGTTATACGTAAAAATTTAAGAACGGTATTTTCACAGCAGTGCAATAATCTTATAAAGAACCTTCGCGTGCGTAGGTAAGGTTACCGGGTTTTAAAAATGCGGTAAGCCACCTATTTCACCATTTTCATACACAAAAGACTGAATGCTAATTAATGCATTAGATTCAAACAATTGCTGTCACATACTGTATAATAATGAATTCCTTCTTTGATAAAATTACAGGAACTCATCACTGGAGGAACTATGGATCGAACCTATCTCCCGTATGCTAAGCGGTTGCTTTACCCCTTGTAAGGTTTTTTGACTGTTCGCCGCAGGTGATCCGCGTCAAATCAGCATGCTTTAAAACGCACTTACTTCAAGCAGACATGATCCTCAGCCTTAGGCACGAAAGTAAAGAAAATTGTAGGGAAAATAATTTCACAAAATTTATTCTTTAAAAAACATACGAAGAGCAAAAGACACAAACATACAAAACTGATTCTGTACATTGTCAAGTTATGTTAACTTAATCTGCGTTAAAATTAGGTTAATTTTTATCTGCACGCGTTAAACTACGTTACAAAATAGTATTAGATTTAATGCACCTTCATAGATGTATTTTGTAACACAATAAGTGAATTTTATAAGTCCACTCCCATAAGAAGCAATGTACAACTGAAAATAGACGGTGTCGTTCGCGTAATGTAAAAAAGGATCAGTGTCATAATGAGGCATGCGCCATGTCCTAGCTATGTCAACTTCTGCATATTTAGAATACTAGCGCCGTTAAGCAGTTATCCCGAGTTAACTTGCAAATTTTACTTTGGTTCAATTTGCAAGAACTACCAAAAGATATTTTGAATATTTGCTACTCTATATCCACATATATAAAATAAATCATAAAAAAGTATGCGTTCTTCTGCCAGTAATTTCGAAATTAATTTGTCTCTTTAAGGGGTTAGATGATATAACAGACTGTTGGTGCAGAACAAAGACCCTTGTTCGGTCATGCTGAGACCAGACATGACCCAAGGAAGTCCCACACAAAATCTGATGCAACCAGTATGTATTTGGGGGACCTATAAAGCATTTGGTAGTTATGCCAGGACTTCTGTCTATTTAGTGATGCTGTGTGTATATTCAATGTAACTCGTATATATTGAGCTTACAGTCTTCCTCTGGTCAAACGATGCCCCATGCAAAGTTTGGTGCAGCATGGTCCAACGGTGTGGATTTGGATAGAATTGGCCTTAATTCTATATATACATGCATAATTGGTGACCAACGATAATTCCCGTAGTTCAATGAACACTTCAATGACTGATTTTCAAGTTTAATGATATTTGTATAATTTTAGTTATATGATTGATAACGGTCCGACTCAGTCCAACGTATACATACATTCATGGGCAATGCACAAATTTATCTTAAAGTTGTACATGGCAACACCAGACTAACATTAATGGCAGGAACAAGACAATTTCCATTTAAGGTTTTTAAGCAGCTTTGGCTCGGGCCGTATGGATGATGACAGGAGAATTAGTGGAACGAGGAAAATAGGGAGAAAACGCGAGAGAACCCCTAGAAAAATAGGCATGCAGACACGATGTTTGTCCACCACAAAGCCCTCACGGCAAGAGTTGGGGACCTCACGCACCAGACGTGAGCGCTCTAACACTGAAGCACCACGGCCCCAGCAGGAACAAATGGAACGTTTATTTAAAATCTAAATAGACCGTTTCTTCTCTATTGCCATATTACGGAACATGGCGGACTTTATACTAAAATCGGTTCTGTGGTTTGTCCGTGATGATCGCAAACTGACTTATATAGACCACCAGTACAGCCAAAATTTCAGGAATCCTGTAGTCTTGATTTAGAGTAAAGGATTTCAAAGAGGTGAACAGTGATTTATCTGATCCAGAAAATAAAAATTACCGCGCATGACTACAGGCGGCTCAACACGAACTTACAACTGGTAAAAACTACACCACACGGCGTGTAACATGTTACAACAATCATTCGAAAAAGGAACAGAACGAACTACTATCGGGAAAGCAGTGATGTGAAAGAAGGAAACGAACATCTTTTCAAATAATATAAACGTTCAGAGTAAAACTTAAACGCACCTTGAAAATGTTCATGTACAGTTGGAGTTCTCTTAACCGGACGAGACCGAACCCTTGGCCGGATAACGAAATAGCAGGTTAAACCGAACATAACTTCATAACACTAACAAATATATTTACTGTATCACTGCATTTTTTTTCTAACTAAATCAATTGTATATTGCATCGTTAAAAATAAATATTTAAAGAAGAAAAATACTGTATTCTAGAAGTAATTACACTGAGCTACTTCCCCACTTGTGCGGTTGGTTGAACGGAGGCCGATTAAGAGGGCGTCTACTGCATGTAAAAACTAAAAACTCAACGTGGAAAAAAATATGTAACACTGCTCTTCAGTAGGTCTTATTACACTGCTGACAACCGGAAAATCACATGAAAGAGTTACTGAAACAATCTGAACACAGAAAGATGTTCTCTGATCTGAAGTGGCCGCAGCGTATCTCCCAACTCCGCATTCACTGACAAGTGACGTGAAATACAGAAAACAATTCCCCTTTGCGATTGGCTGCTGCTGACCAAATGCAACTGAAATTATTTTGACGCTGCCACGCCCAATATACAACATTATGATAAGACAAAACGTGTCGTCGTCAGTTTAACAGCATGTTCTGAACAAAATGCTTAAGCACATACCCAGTTACGCATTAAAAAAAAGCTACGTAGCTATAAGTATGACTGAGGAACGTGTCGGTGGTCAAATTTGCACCAGCACGGCCCTTGTTTTCAGATCACGGGTGGAAAACAAATCGGATGGATTCAGGCTACCTTATAAGAGCATCGCGAGTATATTAAAACTTGTAACGGAACTTTTGAAAAAGAAGTACATCCATACAGGCGACCTGAAAGGGTAACGGTATAATGACTAGAAATACATCATGATTGTCTAGGAAGTCAATTTTTATTCTGTAATCGAAAATCTACCCATCTCATTACGTGTTATGACAATTTCTTCAGTCAGCGATGTACACAAATACTATTTTTTAAATTTACTATAGGACTTTTAGGCATCTAAGGCTCAGGCCGAGATAGGGTGGGGGAGAGGATGTTGGAAGGTAGACTGACAGGGCCTATTTTGTAGATACCATCCCGGCATTTGCCTGGTGAGTGATGAAAAAAACTGGAAAAGCCTCGGTAAGGATCGGCGGGATCGATCCCAGGACCTCCCGAATGCTAGGCCAACGCCCTACCACTGAGCCACAGCCGATAAATAGTCATGCAATGAGTTCAGATGTACCACAAACTTCAATTATTGGAAAGAAACGATGTACAACCATAATGAAGAACCTCAATACCACAATTCCTGATTAACGTTTTCCAAAATTAACTACCCTGCTTGCAACGAACATCAATTAACTGCATACTATACTATTCCTTTCATTATGGACCAATACAGAAAATCGAAAGTAAGCTTAATTGCTCGTCGACTACAGGAGGTAACGAATGGCGCTTCAACTTGCAAATATGAGCTGATTAAAATATATTAACCACTAAAACTACATTACTTACCTCATTACCCGAACTTCCAGCGGTTGGTCCTGTTGATTGGCTATCTTCATCATCATCATCATCTATTTCAATAGGTTCTACTTTTATGCTCTGAAAAATATTTTAAGAACACTGGTATAGAAAGCTACAGGTTGATATTACAGTATATTAAACAATCATTACACAGTTTTTGGATTGTTTCCTATTCCTTTCGTTTAACATTACGTTTTTCCTCCTACACTCTCGATACCTGCTCCAACATTAAAGCTATAGATATCTAATGAACATTAATACCCGTTGCTAGTACGTATTAGTTTGGCACACAATATTTAGAGTATACAGCTCATTGGAAGATTTTTATTAAAACTTTTGTTTGTTTATTACACTTCAACCTTTTCACTACGGGGACATTTTTAAAAGTTTTCAGATAACAATTGCAGCTTTGCTTGTAATTATCGTACAACAACGAATTATCGTTCTCTTTCTTTCTAACAGTTCAAAAAATAAAATAATAAATCTTTGGCGTAACATGTAAAGAGTGGGAACGATGCACGACATTCTGATTTTTTTTAAATGCGATTTTCTGATTTCGTCAGTAACTTTCGAAGAAGCACTACGATTTGGGTGAGATGATATTTTTCTCTATGCAGCCAGAACATTTCTCTGCCGCAGTTTCTACAAATTTCTTTTATATATGCCGAAAAGCATGGCGAACTTGAATACGTACATTTCTATTTTCTTCTTAGGACTTCCCTACACTCGAAAAAATTACAGCTGAGCAATGTGACCCCTCGTTGTATGCCTCCGGAACCTACAATAAAATGTAAGGTTCTAGAAAGTAGCATCCACAGAAGTAGGAAAAAGAGCCGTAGAAGGATTTCTTTTCTTAAACACTTGACCGGACCCCGGAGCTCTTTGCAAATACAATGGAACCTCGATAGATAGAACCTCAAGGTGAACGAGAAAACTTCAAATTATCGAGGATTTCGATATACCGAGGTTCGATTTATCAAGATTTTCTGACTACGATATATAGAGGTTCACAACAACGGTTACTGGATGTGTTTCTACTATTTTGCTGTCAAATTGGACTCGGATTAACAAATGACAACGGGAGGGTTTGCATGCGATAACAACTGTACAGATTGCAACATGAACGATTGTCGTTCAAAGAAGAACTGAGTTTCGTTTAAATACAGTAGTGTATTACAGATTTTATCAAAACAACTTCGATATATAGAGGTACGGTGCCAAACCAAGCAAGTACGAAAATTCGAAATATCGAGGTCTTCCTGGCCAGTCCTTCAATATATGGAGGTAAAATACACATAGGTGTGATAGGAGGTTCAAGGGGAATCGAAGAACTTCGATTTACCAAATTATTCGATACATCGAGGTTCCACTGTATCACGTATATATTCATATTTAAAGCCTGACTGAAACTAGTTTATTTATTTGCTATACGAATGTAGCTTGAAAAATAAGGGGGGTGGGGGAACTAAATTTACTTCATTCGCGCAGTGCTCACCCTGTAATTTAGTAAAATTATGAGTGTCCCTCGTTGTATTCGTTATGAACCAGAGAATAAATTGCTAGAAAGTTCCGTAAAAGTGGAGGAAAAATAGTAAAAAGACACTTTTTTTAAATTTCCCGATTTTTTTCTTCCACGCTACAGGAGAGATAAAAAAATATGAAAAACCTTTGTTTCATTACTAAAGTATAGTGAAAGTTTCATTCCATTCTATGCCATGTACCCTAAAACCTCGTTTATCTGGACTTGATGGGACCAGAACCGTTCGTTATAAACTAGATTTACTACTATTTCATGTTATAAGCGCATACAAATTTAGAATTGCACTAACAAAACTGTATATTTCACAAAAATTGAAATTTATTTTCAACAATTCACAACAAATGCAACACTGCACATTTACACAGCGAAATTGAGTATTCAATTGTGTACACACAAACATTTTGAATTATTGACGTAAAATTACATTATTATTTTTTTTCGAAAATCGTTCCGGATAAACGAGGTTTTAATATAGAATACAAAGCACTGCATACCCCGTGACCGCATATATTCAAACATCTTTATCTCCTATTTTAAAATTAAAACACCTATTCTTTTTTACTTGAAACGTACAATGTTAAGATAAGCAAATCGTAAACAAAAGGATTCACAACACATGAGAGACAGTCACGTGAAATATAACATGTGTGTTTCTTATTTTCACAAACCGTCGTTTCCTGCACACAAAATTAGATCATGCTTTAACAGGACAGCATTTTAAAGGGTTGTGCCTAGATCAACAACCTTAGTATTTTGGCTATATTTTATTTGTGGCAGAAAAACAAGTGACAACTCGGTCTTCTGATGTACTTTCATCTATCATAGAATTCGCTTTATCGTACCTTTTTTTTTTGCTAACGAGAAAATGGCGGGAAAAGCGAAAATTCATCAGCAACACCCTTTTCTGCAATATATCCCTGCTCCTGCAGCAATTCATGGCAGACGTTCCTGTTACTGTTAAGACTTCAAACAGAACAATGGCTCATGTCAAAGGCCAGGGAATAATTGTTATGATATTCCGCAAACTTCGGAACGATGGACTGGACGCCATGGTCTATCGGATATCAACCCCGTGTAGTACGAATAGGATGTTGTTGAATAAACCTAATAGTGACTGTTACATCCACAGTAGTCGTGAACTAACAGCGTGGATGGCGATATCTTCGGCGCCGATTTTGATGGTTGACGACGACATGACCTCAGGATGACCGATAGGTTAGTGCACTCGCTTTCTGTTCGCGTGGTCATGGGTTCAAATTTCTGCCGGAGTCTATTACACTGAGTGGTTCGGAGCAATCTTTACCAAAAACTGTAGCTTCCATCCTTACAAGCTCAGGTCGTTTAACAATTAAATCGTTGACCACGTCCGTCACAACATGTGGCAGTCTTTATCCTGGGAAGGGAAGGTACTAGCTGGTATAAGGTAGGTTCCATGAAATATGGCCATTTAATGCATTGTAAGGAAAGTTCTTTTCTATTCTTTAAGAGATCAGTGGCCGAGATGGTGATTGTAGCATTTATTATACCAATCCGTACAGAAAATAAATGCTACAATCACAAAAAAAAAAAAAAAAAAAAATTACGTCAAGAAAACACTTAACCCTTGTACAAATTTTATATATATATATATATATATATATATATATATATATATGAATCTCCGAGGCTTGTCGCAGTTTGCTGTATGTAAGCTCAACACAGCACTGTTATATTTAGGATGGTTGATTACTCTCAGAGTCTTGAACTCCACCATTTACCGAGCAGACGGACGTAGCTCAGTTGCCAGAGCGCTGACTTCGTATTCGGAAGGTTCTAGGTTCGCCACAGCGCCCGGCCATCCACACCGAGGATTTTCAGATGTTTGCCTGCATCACATAAGGGAAATGTCAGGATGGTACCTTCAAAATACACCCTGACCAACTACATTTCCACATCCTCTCCCCTATCCCAGTCCGAGACAAAGACAATAAAATTATATCACCAGCATAATAATAAGGTTCTTCAAGCCTATCAAATTCGGTTAACACTAATACCGAAATGAAGGAATGCGAAACAACTAGTACTCGAGAGGTAAGTAAAAGTCTTGTATTACTTTAATTCCTGTAAGGTAAGATTGTAAAGTACCTACTAATATGAAATACATTTCGGTTATTTCTGACAGCATTTTCAGACATTCAGAAATGTATATACCATCACTTCGCATATTTATTTATCTGTAAATACGTTAACTTCACATACGCGAAACTGAATGATCCAACTAAAATTTATTAGTGAAGTTTGAATTTTTCGGAACCTACATTAATTTCTCAGAAGTTCGATCGTGTCACGCAATTACGTAGAAACACGTTGGTATGGGGGACTTCATTACTTCTAAGTGTAATACAAATGCCAAACTTCCAATAAATCTGGATTAACTCACTCACTCTCTGATTTACGGAACTCGTTCATCGCCACAGTAACAATCGTTCGCCACTGGATTCTATCCTGGGTAAGATCACGCCAGTTTTCATCACGAACATTTATTTCTCGAAAATCTCTTTTAATATTGTCATCGCTCTGGATTAAAACAAAATAGACATAGTCGCTTTCAAGTTCAACGCGAACAGGAAAAAAGTTTACGTATTGGAATTACAGGATCTCTCAACGGCTATTATCTAGTAGTCAAAATGCTGCTGTAAGTACCATTCTGTTAAAGCATTGCAATTTTCTTCGCTCTATCCAATAAATCTTACGTGAAAATTTGGGTGCAAAATAACTTCAGACCACTTTCAAATTTCAAAAGAAAATTGAAGAAATACCAACCTGAACATGAGTGACCTTAGGAGCGAAGTCTCTTTTCTGCTTTGGTTGAGAAGCACCTTCCGAAGGCCTGGAGGTTCTCTCAGAACTCGAGAAAGAGCTCGATGCTGCAGCCACTGGCCTTGGTCTCTGAACTGGTGTTGGAGGTTTTGTAGGTGGAGTACTGAGAGAACTTGACTGCATCATACTCGGCGATTCTGGAAAAATCTTTCTTTTCCTCCCTCGCTTGGATCGTGGTTCCTCATCTACAGTCATACTCTGCTGGAGAGAGTCAAGGGCACTGGTTCCTTGAGCAGCGTCATCTTGCGAAGATGAAGGACTAGCTAAGCCTTTAATCTGCAACGCTTCTGCAGCAACTAACAGCGAAGGCAATTTATCTTGGGCTACGTTCACTTCCCCATGGTACATGAAATTCACAAGCGCTTCCACTTCCCAGAACTTCAAGTCTTTCATCAGAACAATAGGATGCTGGCAAGGATTTTGGCTGAGAAGTTCTTCGAAATACGTACTACACGCTGAAAGCATAACCTGGAAACATACAAATACAGAATATTTATTAAGTTTCAGATACAGCTGAAGTTGTCATTTTATACAAAAACTGAATAACATTACAACAACTAAATTAGATTACTACAAACTGAATATTATTACTATAAACTAAATAACATGAAATATTAAAGAGTGAAAAGTATGTGATTGGGAAAAGAATCGACTCGGTAGCGCATTGGGACGGTAACCCAAAGGTCCCGGGTTCGATCCCCGGTCCAGTCACATACTTTTCACTCTTTAATATTAAGGTATCTGTTCCTACAGAGGGGCTTGGTGTACAGAAAAAATCGGAATTTGCTTCCATTTCAACTTTGGAAATAACACCCTGTGCTCAGTTGCTGACGGACTGACACAAATAACCTGACACTCAGTTGCTGTCGGACTGGTGCAACACCTATCCTACTCTCTTCTACGAGACCAAGACTCAAGAAGAAGCCATAACAGTTACTCTTTAAACTTGTAAAATTATTCTGGTCCGGAACACTATTTTTAGTAACGTATATTATTTTCATAATAAAACTGGTAATGGGCAAAAACCACGTTCCCGTGTATCTTTGTCTCTACCTATACATCCCATAGAACAACAGGGTGTTCAACATTACGATACACAAGAGGAATAACTTAGATACTGGTATTTAGCATTCGACGGAGTGTTTTCAGATCCGAAATCATCAATAATTGAATCAAGATTACTGTACACAATTATCCATCTATACAGAATAAAGAGCGTTGCAATATACTTAACCTAGACGTGGTACAATGAAGCAGGTTATTATTTCTGGTTATTCGCAAGCGAACACCCATTAGCATCTTGTATAAGTACAACAAATCTGCCAGCTTGCGACCGGAAGGAACGTGAAGGCCAATAACGGATAACAACTCACGTTTGCTTAAGCTACGTACTGATAATATTCCTCTTATGAGTACAGCAAGAAAAAGGTTCAAAATAGAATCAATATGAGATAGATTAGAAATACCCATGTTCCAAACTGCGGAGCAATATTCAATTTTAGGGGAGATGAAGGTTTTGTAGAACATACTCGATGAATGAAGGTACTTAATTTCTGTAGAATCTATAGAGAAGACCAAGCTGTTAATTATAGAGGTCACGTGATCAACAAACAATTTTCGTCAAATACCACCACTCCAAGGTCCTTTTGAGAAGAAACTTCAGCGATAGGATTGTCTTCAATGAAATAGGCAGATGAGATTTGATTCCTCTTTAAAGAAATAGTAAGAAAAGAAGATTTTGAGGGATTATATTTTAACGTTCCACGCATTACACCAGTTCAAAAAGTCAGCGATGGAATTTTGGAGATCAGCAACATCCTGTAACGATCTGATTTCTCGAAATAAATTACAGTCGTTAGAAAAGGAGAATTCTGGTTTTAGATGAGGAGATGGCCCATATAAATAGAAGGAAAAGTAGAGGGCCCAAAACACTACCTTGAGGTACACTAGATAGAGAGAATGGGAACAAAATTAGAAGAGGATCCAGAAAGAAGAACACGTTGTTCGCGGCCAGTGAGATAGTCTCGCAATAAAGAAAGGAAGTTACCACGGATATTAAATCGGCGAGTTAATTTATGAAGAAGATTACAAGCAATTCTAAAAGCCTTACTTAGATCTAGATAAAAGACATCAAGCTGTGTGTTATTGGACAGGGATTGGGTAGCATCAGAGAGTAACGAACGTCAGAAATATTGGACGTACTAGCAACTAAGAAACTATCCTTGAAATTTCAACTTGAGCACACAAGAACGCTCCTTCAAGAGGGATTTTCCGAACCAAAATTTTAGACTTGCCGAATAAGAAATGTTCTATTACGTTTAATTGGAAAATCGCGATGCACGTTGGCAAATGAGATAAAGTTAAAAATCTCCCACTATAATGTTGAACTCATTCATAGGCATTCATCTCCGGTAAACCTTTTACCTGCTTATACTAAAAATGATACTGATTAGATTACGCATTTCTAAGTTTCCAAATACGCAGTTTACAGCGATAGTCGTTCTATCAATTAAGTAATTAATTTAAATATTTGAGAATTCGCAACACTTTTACTCATTTCGAAATTAAAGACTTGCTGTTTTTAATATTAACAGAATATCTGATTATTATTGCATTTTAAACTACAAAAACTAAAACTCCTACGATATACGCACTTTAGTCACTAAATTACCTACCCATATAATAGGTTTAAGACCAAGACTAATTCCTTTAACGCTGGTTAATACTCACAATTACAATACAGCAAATTCCCGATTATTTGTGCTAATCACCGGACAAAATGGCACGAAAAACACGAATAATCGTAAATATTTGATTTGCCACAATAACTGTTTAGCGGAAGAAAATCATAAACATATCTACGTGTATACAGTCATAAGAGAAGTTCCTTTACAGTATAAACAAACTACCGAAGATAAGTACTGTACTGTGCGATCGAGCTTTCAATCGTGATCATCAGTTTACAGTTACACGTATTCGAAAGTTCTTGCACTTTCCATCTTTCGAACACTTTCACCAAAGTAATAATAATAATAAAATACCCTGCACGAATAACCGACAAACCGGATACTCCGCGAACGAATAACCGAGATTTTGCTGTATTTAACGAGCATACCTGCATGAACACACACATCAGTTACCCACGAATATAAAACCTGACGTAACTGAATAAAATGGTGAAAATATTATTAATTGAAAATTTGACGTTTTATTAATTAATGAATCGAATATTATGTGTACTTATAAATGGGAGTATATTTACGAAATACTCAACATTTTTGTTCTAAAACTGTGAAAAATAAATTGCCGTCCGTACCTTGTATTGTAGTCTTGTTCAAAAGATCTTGGCCACCCCCCTTGCTTTAAAAGGCCACATTCTGGCAACCCTAGATACAAGTTTCTAATACTTTGGCTCTGCATTATTATTATTATTATTATTGTAGTAGTAGTATTAGTAGCAGCTATAATTGGCCACGATTTACTGTCATTTTCAGGCTTCTTAAAGAAGTTTTTACACTACTACTTTTGGCACCTCTGCTCAGCGGCAGTGACTCAGTTGGTGGAACACTGACTTCAACTTCGAATAGCCATTGATTCGAATTCCACGACCAGTGATTCTTTTTATTTAAAAACAATTTTTTTAAAAGAGTTCTCGTTTTCTTTCTTTCTTTCTCTCCCTTTCCCAGTTCCACCAGATAAGTATCAGAATTCAACATAATACCTTCAAATGAGTTCATGGAAGACTTCTTTGTGCATTCTTTACCCCTTCTATTCTGACTTGAACGAGATTCCTAAAAGTTATTTATAAATACAGAATTAAATTAATGAATTAAGTAAAAATTAAACCGACCAAGGATAATAAGGTGTAAATTCAACCTCAATTTGGAAGTTTACCCATTAAATGAGGGCCATTTACACTTAATTTTACTTCCCAGGTATTTTTTTTTTTTTTTTTTTTCAGTTTATGATACGTATTATGAAAGAAGAAACGGCTGATTTAAATAAACCATCAAAAACGATTTTTTTTTTAAAGTCATGATTTTTTTCCCCACCCTGCTGCAAAGGATGAAGCATTCGATGCTCTAGCTGCTGTTTTGCCAGCAGAACTGTTACCTGTCGCTGACTAGTTTGAGGATAATTATTTCGGTGAGTATGCTGTATAATTTATTCACTATTAATAGATCGCTTTCCTGAATAAATGGTTCTCTCAAAGTTACGCTATTAGCAGTGGATCTTGGGAAATTAAAATAACAAGCTTGTTCAGTTGGAAAATGAAATAAATAGAAATATTATGAAGTTTTCTGCATATTGCCTTAGATTTAAAATATTATTGACCGAAGTCTACCAAATTTAATAATACATTCAAGAGCTAGTGCATGTGAAAATTTTAAGAACTAGAGAAATGACCCTGAAATACAAGGCATGGAAAACGTATTTTGGAAAGGAAGGGGAATCGTTCCCTATTACTATTATTATTTTTAATTTACAGGAGGAATGAATAGGAACGGCGCAAGAATTCGCGGATGAATATAAATATTTCCAGGCGGATGAAAGAATTCGCCGTATTGTAACAAATCTCGAAACTGTTGACATAGAATACTTGCGGGGTTTGACCGCAGAAGACAAAATAAATTATTCAGTATAGCAGAAGACAAAATAAATTATTCAGTATCTATATTCGATTTCACTGTTTAGTTCCTTGTTGCGCTATTGATTCCTTTCCCATATCTCTGTTACAAATACATAGTAATGGGCAGTAATGAGATGTTATGAATTTGCTGAGGTGCACTCAGCCTCCTATCAAATTGAGTACCGGTCTGTCCTTGGTACTCCTGGGCACTTTGGGAAGGCGGTCGTGCGTAGGACTGACCACCCCACCTCAGTTCGAACCGTAGGTAAAGAAAATTTGGTGTGCTACCTCCACATCCCCCATGCGCCGTTCACTGCGCGTGCCTATCGCACAGAGGATAGCTTAACCTTTTTCTTTACCTATTTCTTTATGTTAGAGATGATATAAAGATAACTTGACAGAAGTTTAGTTTGGAGTGTCACAGACTGCCTACAGCAAATTTTATTTTGCTTATTTCAATGTATAGTGCCTATAAATGCCTATTTTTAATGAAAAACTTTCTACGAATAGTTCCTTTCCAATTTCTTTTCAACCGGTTCTGCGTAATGTGCAGAAACTTTACTGTGTTCAAGGTGTTTTGTCTAGTTTTTACCAAATTATTTGTGGAAGTTCTACAAGTTCAATTGCATTTTTTGACCTTATTCGAAATTTCTAGTGTCAATTTTCACGTTATTTTAGTGCCTAAACATCCGGGCTATAGTTATGAAACACATTATAACCGATTTAGATAAACCGGTTTGCGCCCAAACGTCCTGCTCCGTAAATCAATGGGCACTTACACGTTGGCAACGAGAGATTACCACTATATTTCACTCGGTAAAATTGAGCATTCTCGGGTGTACAGAAGTTCCAATGGCTGAAATTCCATAGATAGGGACTTCAAGGACAGTTCAAAGAGGAGTTAGTTCTGTTTTAATCGTGTTGGACTGCATCGAGTCAAAATATTTTGCAGATTACTCTCCAACATGTCCAGACAACTTTTAAATCTAGTATGCTTTGTCTCTCCAGAGATGAACATAGTAATAATAATAAAGGAAAGACATAACAATGTAATTATTATAACTAAATCACTTACATACTTTAACCTTCGTGAATGAATCATGGTATCTGCTAATTTTGTGACTTGAAAAAAAACTTTTAAAACGTTATTTTCATATGGGCCAGTCTAGTAACTTTGGACTTCGGCCCGTCACGATTCGTCTTTAACTGTTAAAATCCACACCCATGCCGGGGACCTTCCGAGCCGATGGCCTACCACCGCAGTTTGTGACTTGAGTTCTTAGTATAGTGAAACATATAAATAATACAAAATGATATATATATTTTTTAATTACACCACCACCAAGCATTTTGTACATTATTGGTATTTCACAAGTGAAATATATATATATATATATATATATATATATATATATAAAATTTCTTTAAAATAGAGGATTTTAACACTGAGAAATTCCGGCAAGAAGTGGGAATCAAAGAACCTTACCAACTGTGGACAGTTCCAACTCATAAATTTCCCTGAGTTTTCCCCTCATAAAATCTAGACTTCCCTGAGTTTTCCGGTGTTTAATTCATAAACACCTGCGCTATTTAAGAAACATATTTACCTTCACACCTACTCAATTGCTTTGCAACAAACTATTTTCTTATTTGCCGGCACTGTTCATTTGTAGGTATTAATGATGAACTTTTTGAAAAAGACCACATTCATCATGGTTTACTTAACATTTGGGTTCAATGTGCTAATTTAGTCTTGTTATTGAATTCATTCAACAGTATACTGGACACGTGTGAGCGGTATCTTGGCCTTATTCAAACATGCACAAGTCTATACTTCATTTGAGCAAACTTTTAACTAAAATTTAGTACAAGGCTAATTATTATTTGTTGGGTTTTGTATATAGTAGAACCCAGTAATCGTACTACACTAACCTACAAACAGATCTATGAATTTCACAATACATGCAAATCCCAAAGCAAGGAACAAAATTAGCCTTGTACTACTTCACAGTACGAAGTTAGCTCGAATGAAGTATAAATTCCGTTGGGGGGGGGGGGGGGGGGGGGAAGAAGAAAAATCACGAACCCAATGACAGCGTTTCCGGTGAGCAGTAACAAAAAAATTCCCTAATTTTTCCTGTTTTTGAAACTAAAATCACATTTTCCAGACTGTCGTACACACACTTAATCAAGAAAAGAAAAAAGCTTTAATTTTACTTTACATACACAACATCAGCGTTAAGGTATGAAACAGCTTTGCTAGGTTACAAGTAAGACACAACGACGCAGTAGCTTGAACACACATTGCTGCAGGCATGCGCAGCATTCTTTTCTGTTTGTTTTTGGGGAGAAACACGCCACAAATTGGACAGAAATCCTATAAATTTCCGACTTTCTTCGATTTAAAGAAAACGTCCTAACTTTTCTGTTTTCCCGGTTTTTCAGACTGCTACACACCATGAATGATAAATGTGTGTTGTTCTTAAAATTTCATATGAGCTACGAAATATAAATACTATCAAAACCAATACATTAAAACAGTCCGTTGTTATTACATAGAAAGAACGAGTAATTTAAATTTAAACTCAACTT
Source organism: Lepisma saccharinum (assembly GCA_022664845.1). Taxonomy (NCBI): domain Eukaryota; kingdom Metazoa; phylum Arthropoda; class Insecta; order Zygentoma; family Lepismatidae; genus Lepisma; species Lepisma saccharinum. Next base: position 10,672 of record JAGDQP010009852.1, on the reverse strand, counting down.
TTCAAAACATATTTTTGAAAGGTGAGTTTAAGTTAAACCATTATTTACCGTGTATTTTCGGCACAAGTCTAAACATCTGGAAGCACGATGATAACGGAACTATCTACGAGCCATATAACTAATTATTTGATAAAAACTTTATGTTTATATGGGTCTTGTAACTTTGGACTTCGGCCCGTCACGATTCGGCTCTTTACACCTAGTTAAAATCCATACCCATGCCCCAGCCGGGACCTTCAAGCCGTTGGTCTACCGCCGCAGACCGCACGGCCGACACTAATTATTTGAGTTGCTAATCTAACAATTACACTTTTCAACAATTACACCCAAACAAATACGGAATTGAACAGGGGATTTTATGTGACTAGTTGAATGTCTCACTAGACTAATTACAAAATGCAGATCATTAGCGTTGATTAGGAACTAATGTGAAACAAAAATATATTCCTCATAGTAATTTGCAATCGTACAAACTTGTTTACAGGTCAATCTTATTGACAGGGAACGGAGTCTCTTTGTGAGCGATTTAAAAGAAAACAATCAGTATCTAACATGTACCCCTGGTGGAAGTCGGCACAAAGACAGAAACGAACTGAACAGCGATCGCTTTAGAAGAAAACTCCCGTCTCATAGGCACCACTGGCAGAAGTCTGCAGAAAAACTTAAAAGACCCCTAACAGTGTTCGAACCCAGTCAGCTTCGTTTATTTGTAGGCTATGTTCAATGGGCCTGCTCTGCCCAACTACTCAAAACGATCTTAACTAAAACTACACTCGCTTTTGAGTAGGACAAAATGCGTTTCATCTTTGTATCCTGGCTTGTGGCAATGACGAAATGGTCACAGAACCCACATGATCTACACATAAACTTTCCTGTTGATGTGGAGCAAATTCTCATATATTGAACACAAATCAATACGTAAAATCGTGATATAAGGTAAAGGCACCCGTTCTCGGCATGGTTAAGGTGGATTTTGCACAAAGTGCTTCCTGTAGATCTATGTGTAAGAAACAACCCTACTTTTTTCACTTCATTAACACTTCAGGTCTCGTACGATATAGCACTAAACTATCCGGTAATATTTGCATAATAGTGACAGAATTACGTTTCTTTAGAACCCTAATTTTGCTGTTTCCTTATAGTTATCACACCGATGCACCAGTAGTCGTCACTCAATGTACTACTACAAACATTCCTTTGGAAAATATGTATGGTATCCTCTTTTTCATCTTCACTGGATCTTAACCTGGCAAAATAAAGCAGTGCTTGAAAGGAAAGAGGCACAGAGGGCTTGCTAGAAGGTCCTTTGATAAACTTCTGGTGGAATATGTACAAATTTAAATTTTGAATTTTACTGTTGGCTACTGGAAAGAGTGAGGGTACCTATCACAATGAAATTTTTAGGATAAATTTAGCATCACATTAAATTAAACACTTTCTGGGGTAAAAATATTAAGTACCAATTTTTCACCAATATGACTAGCATTGGTACAAAGTACATTGACTTGCACCAAAGTAGTCACTCCCAATGCAGAGAAAGTGGCAGTCAAGGCACGAAAAACTTATAATCTGATCATTAAAGATGCATTTATGCACATGAAAACATCAGGTACTTATGTTTAATGCTTTTTCTTTAATGTTCACTTGCTTAACACTTTTAGTAACAAAAGCACGAAAATAGCAGGAAAGAAGAAATTGCCGCCCAAACACAAGACGGCGAAGTGACGCAATGAACATATTAATGATGCCAGTTACGTACCAGATGACTTCTAGGACAGAATAATGTCCCAAAAATGTCTGCACACAATCCTGGTTTTTTTTATTAATATTTTATTAAAACTAATTGTACTCATTATTGAAGGAGGAAATGAACTTTGGTCCGTGAAAGTTAATTTCTGTTTTACTTCTACTGAAATTTGAATAATTGACGTAAAGGTGGGGAAACCCACTTGGATTGAGCATTAAAGGGACAAAATTTCAAAGTGGTCGAATATTTAGAGGAGGTTCATTTTGCCGTGAAAAAACAAACATATTTTTCAACCTACCACAACATAAAGATTACTTTATTTGAATTTGAATTTATTTTAAGGCCTTTAGGCAACTATGACTCAGGCCGGATGGATGATGATGGAATGAAGAAAGTGGGAGGAATTTCGTTTTGATAGCCTTCAGCACACTACGCCAAAAGATCCCCACAAACTGACCAGGTCCTGCACTTTTACTTAAGCTTTACAGTTTATTCATGTCTGTTAACATAAGGTTAATGTAAAGCAAAGATCTCCAACAAAAGATGGCAGCACTATCTCCGTATATGTCTAGTGTATTTTTATCGTTGCATGAAATTTTAATGCTGCTCCTACAAATTCAAGCCTAGAGAGTTCTAACTTTCAGGGAAGAAAGCTTCAACTAATTCAAGAGCTCGATCAATGCCGATTTTTTATTTTCGTTTTTTCTTCATTGTTGTGAATATCAAAACCTATAACAATGAAGAACAAAGAAAATTAAAATTCAGCACTGATTGAACTCTTGAATTGGTTATGAACGTTCTTCCCTAAAAGTGTGAAGCCCTCTAGGCTTGAATTTGTCGAAGCAGCATTGAAATTTCGTGCAACGATAAAAATACATTATACATTTACGGAGCTAGTGCTGACATCTTTTGTTGGAGATTATTGCTCTACATTAACCTTATGTTTAGAGCTATTTATTACCCCAACATTTGTTTTAGACAAATTAGAATGATAGGACTATTACCTCATATTTGTCTAAAAACCAACCTGTTTTCTGGAAGCAATGAATTTTAAGCGAAACAAAGCTGATTATTGAGGAAAAATCTGCATCAACCTGATTTGATGCCGAGGACTCTCGCTCATCAGTAAAACGCCTTTCGTTTGAGCGATTTCGAGCGCTTCACATTTTGTTCGGTTGACGCAAGTAATACAAAAGAACTAGCTCACGTAGCACTTCAGCATCTTTCGTCGACTTCGTACTGAACATCAGCAACTGAAAATGCGCATTTACGACCCTTAGTGAACGCAATTTCCACGCTCCAGTTAAAGAGGAATTTGTAACACTAAGCAGCAGTTTAGTTTCATGTTCAACCAACATTAACTTACTATGCAATATCCATAAAATATAAACGAACTCACCTTATGGCATTTAATACTTCGTCCTTCACAAGCCAATGTTACGTCTACGAATTGTTCTTTGCTGAGTAAATTAGGAAAAACAGCTTGAATGTTCGATTGATAACTGTTCCAACGAAGACATACTTCTGGAGGAGGCGGTGGGGGTGGCGCAGGCTGTGGGGGAGCTGGCTGCAGACTTGGTGGTGGGGCAGCCTTCGAAATCGATGGCGGGGGCGGTGGAGGTGTCTGCTGCATCATTGGCTGGGGCACTGGAAGACAAGAAACAATAATCCTCATGAATATATGTTCTCATATATAATTAATTTCCACACAATTTAATTACACTACCATAATTATCAGGAAATCTAGCACAGTGTATATTTCAAAGGACAGCATTCGAACAAGAGAGAAACATTTTCATTTAGCTTAAACGAATTTTATTTTGAGAAGTATTTTATAAATGAATAACAAAAGAATGAATATACATGGATGTTTGGTACATACTTTATGCTTCATTTGGGGTTAAATGTCATATTTAGTACATTTATATCTCTGCAAATAATCCGACCATGAAACAATAAAATAAAACTCAGTATTAAAAAAAAAATCAATATTCTTGATTAACACTGAAAGTAATCAACTGGTATTTACATATTTATTTTACATGACTGATTAAGTATATTAATACACGAATTTCCTGAGAACACACATGAAAAACTAGTTACATATACACAGCACTAAAACGTGCAGAAAGAAACTCAAATATCATTCTCGATAATTATAATAAAAACTATTTAATGCAGATCAACAACGGTATATTCAAGTCAGTTCAAACTCATTCAGTAGGCCTAGCTGCCGTAATTAAGTGTTTCTCTACAATCGCGTGGAATCTGTTATCAAGAACGACACACAAAGCTGTGAGAAAATATTCTTGACGGTCTACTATGAGTTTTATTCAATTTCCCGGTCGGCAAATTGTCAGTTATGTTAGGTGGTTACACTGTAAAAAGAGAATACACAACGTTCATCCAAAAAATGGAGGCAGCTGAGCTGCCTCCACTTTTTTGGATTAACCTACATTCAGCCAGTTTTCGGTTGAACGTTTTACTTTCTGTAAAATTTCAAAATGTGTGTATAAATTCATATATAATATGACTGTTCCAACGTATTTCATTCAATTCGAGCATTTTTTAAAAGCAGAAAAGAATAAGAGGCAATATTACTTTAAAATTAAAAATAAAAAAAAATAGTTGAAGTGGTCGGGTTTCGATCCAGGGTCCACAAGCACACTGGTCAGACGCTCTAACCACTTCGCTACGAAAGCAGTTGGTGGCTCTGGCTTTCCGAGCGAGCTATGGTTTTACTGTGAAGGAGGTTAATTATTAACACGTTGTTGATTTTACTACGAGGAATGTCTCGTGAAAAAAGGAGAGATACGTTTGCTACAGTGTAAAGATTTATACCTAATTTAATTTCTCTTTCCGCCAATACAATCCTTGCCGTTCTCGGTCCGTCAGTGAACTGTTTACTGTTCACAGTGTAAAGGCAATATAAACACTCAAAATGGCGGGGAGTTCAGTGACAAGCAAGTAACGTTACTCCTCTTACTGGATTATAGAAAATCCAACTAAAGTTTAAAATTCATCCACAAAAGTACGTAACCTCAAAATTGCCAGTTTAGCTTACACTTCGATTAGAAAATGGCCGAGTTTTAAGCGTAAAATACGTTGAACGTTCGCGGACAAATCACTTTGGCCAGTTTCAACCCATTTTCAGTTAACGTTAAGCTATTACAAAGAAAATGTTAAACTTTAAATTGGAGTTAATGTTACCAATCTTTCCACTAAAAGGCTTACACTATATCCACATTTAAGAGTAAATACAACAAAACGCAAATTTTCGACTTTTATTTCTCCATAAAGCGGAGTAACTTTCATCCGTTTCGTGTTTCCACTTTTTACAGTGTAGAGGAAATCGTTATAATATTTGCTCTTTGAATTTTAACTCGTTTGTGTTCGATTGCAACATCTCAGTGAAAGTGTGTCCAATTTGTTAAGTGCGGTAGGTGCTTCAGATCTTGACAGCATTAATCCTGAATGTTAAAATATTCCTCACCTTATACCAGAATAAGATATCATAAGTCGAACGACGTAATATACATTTACAGACAGCTTTACCATTTACTTCATGAGCAACTGAGTTTCATGTTACATGTGCTTGTATCGAGATTCGGCTCAAATATATGCTTTTGTGAATATCTGTAAGTGCCTGTAGCTGTCCGAATGGTTATCTGACCCGCTTTCTATGTGCGTGGTCCCAGGTTCAAATCCACTGAACGAAGTAGTAGTATCGGAATCCATGTCTTTTACTTAGATGATGTTAATAACAATTCAAGTGAACCAACACCTGTGAAACATTCGAGTATCTCCTTCGATAACGATACAACCACGGACTGATTAGAATTACAGATCATGCGAGGAATTGTTCAAAAAAATAGAAAGATCACAGAAAACGACGTATCTCCTCTTTCCAGTATCCAGCACTTTCGGTGTATTTAATGGACTATAGCTTCACATGAAAGTTCTCGTATCAACGCTTATGTCTACACAAGATCTGTTCACTTTAACTCTGCAAAAATGCGTGGAATTTCTGTAAAATACCAAGAGATAACTTGGGAGTATAAAATCACACCTAAGAGTTCTCTAGATGGTGTATAAAATCCTGACTGCACTGAACATTTACAAATTGAGTAGCTATTTGTTACAAATGAAGCGTTTCTTGACACTTTATTAACCACGACATTTTTGATTTCAGAGATTGCTACCCTGAAACGGCGATTTTCTCAAAACGCCTTATAATTAGCTGTTAAAAATACGAGGAAACGCATGCATACAAAATGGTACATACCCCCACCCCTTTCAAATTTTGGTTCTCATCGTGCTACGAGCGAGCAAGTACGTTGCAATTGATGCTAGCGCCAAATGTAACGTTTGGCTATTATAAGTGAGATGTCATCAGTTTTCTGCATTCCAAAAGCAACACAAGCTGCTGCAATCAATCTATGAAAAGAATATATTCGAGAAAGTTTACGAGTGAAATATATGTAAGAAAGTGGTGTGGGAACAAATGTGTATGATGTTCTGTTGGCCGTCGAGTGATGACAAAGTGATCCGCGAATGACATCGCATCACAATTTCCGAACCTGGATGCAAATTACATCCTAGCTTCTCACCTGTTGTATACGAGATTAATGGATGGTGACAACTTATAACTGAACTCCCAAGTGGCAACCTTCTTTGGCATAGGGATACAAAAACTAGTACCACGACGCGTAAAAGGCCTAATTCAGGGGGTGACATTAGTCAAGGTAAGAAGCTGCTTTCGTTTTCAAAATACCCGTAGTTTATTTTTTTTTCTTGCTCCACAAGACATTTATTAACTATTTTTCCAACACCATGTACTAAAAATAAAATATGACAGAAACGCGCAATATCTCGCTCCATCTAATCGAGCCTTTACGTGTGTACAAAGGGTGTGGAAAGTTCTTACAACAGACCGAGGTTTAAGTCACAGGACGGTAAAAGAAGAATATGCATATTTTAAGCTTGACTAAACAACTCTCTTACCACCTTCAGTTGACACTTCTCTACTCCCTTGCTTGGTCTTCCAAACTGGCGTGTACTCCGTCACATGCTTTATTCTGTGACTCCTACCCACGGAAGTTTCAATGCAGTTCAAGTATTTACCTTTGGCCCTTTTCAACATCTAGGAAAGCCCGACTGAACTGAGCCAATTATTTTGCGAGTTACTTTACTAACATGTCCAGTTAACTATTCTAAAACTAACTAACTAAATAAATAATAATAATGAATTAGTACTAAAACAATGAGCTACTCAAAAGAAAGCTACTATAATTCATTACGTACCAAGACACACAACTTTTAACGCAAGTTTTCCGATTGAGTTGGAAGTTTAATTTAAAATTAATATTCCGGTGGAAACACCTTTATTTAAAACTATTAAAAAAAGCAATTACACACAGTAATAAATCTATGGACATTCATTATTTTTTTTATAACAAGATATAGAAGAAGCTTTTCGAACCCTTGCAGCACTCTCGGATCATTTTCTGTTTAGAAATCTTTGTGTGTTCAATTCTGACGACATAAGACATGCCATTTTAACACAGGTTGGAAACAAACAAATTCATTTATTTAACGGTACAAGCTTTCACTCAAACATGATTATCACCACTGCCTTTATTAATGTGAACTATGTATAAACTTGCTGTACAAACAAATTGTTCTTGCAACCTCACCACTTTAGAGTATACAGAAATGCAATTATCTCGTAGGGAGATGGTGATAGATCTGGGTTCCCAATCTACATGTATTCGACAATAAAAAGACAAGATGTTAACAATTTTAAGTTTATAGAAGTCTAGCACATGAATCCCATTAAGTAAAAGTATATCTTAGGAGTTCTTGTCTTAAGATGGAAGTTCAAAACTGCTTCAATCGTGCTAACTTTCGTAAACTTTACCTTGTATGGGCCATTTTACTAATTATGGGTTTTACTTCGTCTCGATGATACGAGTACAATCCTGTTAAAATCTACAAACATCCATGCCAAAGAGAGATTTAAACCCGTGACCGGTGGACTTAGTCCTTACGACTACCAGGGCGGCATTCGCGCTAACTGCATAAAAATTAGTACAAGGCAATTTATCTTGCTAAAGTTATTGTATTTAATTTTGTTCAAAGTTAATGCGTTAAAGACACTTTCCGTCTTTTAGACATCCGTTGTGTGTGTGTGTGCGCGCGCGCGCATATACAGGTACATTAAGAGGAAAACGCACAAATTTTACGGCCTGGACAATTTGATATGTTAACAACGCACTTTCTGGGCACGGCAAAACAAACACACACACACACACACACACAAAAAATCAATCTTGCTCAATTCAAAATTTTTTAAAAAACCTGTCAAAATGAGATACGCACGAGGAAATGAAGGACACTGCACGGCGATCGCGACCCAAGTAGTAGAAAACCTGAAACCTATGACTCCGAGGAAACTCAATATACCAGTTCCCTATAATCTGTAATTTCGAGCACTTCACTGCTCTGGATCTCGGGAACTTAATGAAATCCGTTCGTTTCTTCGATATGAACGTCCTTCTTAGAAAAACTGGTTGATTCACTGAAATTTAATGCAGTTTCCAGTTTCTTTAAGAAGGCATTCCAGCTTACTTATTGCACTCAAACTGAAGTTTTAGAACCAAATGCGCATTGAATACAGAATTCAAAATGCGATACAGTCCATGAAAATATGAGGACTGACTTCCTGATTCAAAATTACTCCTTCACCTTGGCACCCGCGTGAGCTGTTGCGTTCTACGAATATAAACGGAACATACGCGTACAAACACACCACTTGAGTTACTGCCAGAAGAACGTGTTCGAAAGTTCCGTTTCTTCAAAATGACCCTATTTCAAGAAAGGCGTTCCTTTCTAGAACTCGCAGATGAAAACCTCAGGTCTAAAACACTTTTAAAAATCATAATTTTTGTATATTCATGAAAGCGTCTCGGTAAGTAAGAGAAGTTACGTAAGCAATGCTTCAATCCCAATAATATGCATGATACAGTATATCCTGAGAAAACTCCGTATCAATATAAACCAACAGAATACAATGAAATCAGAGAAATTGTTTTAACACCTTTGCACTGCGTGGGATGCTATCTATTTACCCCGTATATTTACATGGAGTGTTATCAAACCAACAGGAAACAACAAATCCAATTGCATTGAACTTAATGTATTACAGCCTTTATGCAATTTATGTTTAGACCGGGATAGGGAGATGCGGAAAGTCGGCCAGGGGCCTAGTTAGACAGCACCGCCCGCCCCGTAATTAGCCTCGTCTGACTGAGGATGAGCGATCACTAGTACAGCAAAATCAATTTTTAAAAAAAAAACACGCTTTTTTTTAGCAAAGAAAAATGGACTAAAAAGTAAAATAAATTTATGAATCGGAAAATGCGTGGGCGCTCATGCTTGTAAACCTTATCATAAAATCATAATATCTAAGAGCACCCACGCTTTTATTTTCCGATTCAATTTCTTTTAAATTACTTTTTAATTTATTTTATTTATTATTCTTTTCGGGTAATTTCGGTGTTCATTCCATGACCGCGATACTATCAATCGTATTTGTCCCATGTCCCTCGGCAACCACTATCCCAGCATTTGTCTCGCTCTAATACAACTTAGAAAGAAAATCCTTTTCACGAGAATGGTCGGCTAAAGAACTGAAATATACGTCCCTTCCCGGTACAGAGATCACCCCTTCACCTTAGTGAAGCCTAAAGTCTTAGTGTTGATTACATCTGAACGAACCTGAGTTTCATTATACGCATCCCACTCATAATTAACTACTTTCCCCACTTCAATGCGGCCTCGGATACCTGCAGCATGAAATAATATATATGATCACAGTACTTGAAGGTAGAAAAAAACTGTTTGCAACGAACGTAAGGGTAAGGTTTACTTTATCTACTCCACATAAAGTAAAATTTACTGGATTGCTGAAACGCAAATTAGAATAACTCTTATAGTAATGAAACAGTGTAATAAGGGTGAAATACGTAGATATAAGTGGGACTATATGAGCTTCCGCGATGGATGAGGATTGGGAATAACTGATTGTGAAATGTGTATGTATAGTGGTAACCGTCGCTAACACCTGATCTTGAGTTTCGGATTCGATTCCCGGCTCTGCCAAAGGATTTTTTTTTTCCAAAAGTGTCTGGAACGGTGCCCAGCCAGCATCGTGATGCAACTGGGAGAGGCCTCATCCAGTAGTGGATTGACATGGCTGTGAATTATAATTATATATAAAACCAAACCTGATTTTTTCTAACCTAAACCCACTGTAGATTAACTTAAAAAAAAAAAAATGCCATCTGAGTGTGACGCCATTAGTATTCCTCCGCATGCCACCATATCCGGCTGAATCAACTGGAGTGCAGATTTTACGAATTAATTATTATAGTGTGGTTTCCGTAACAGGTCTCTGACTCATTCTTCCGGAATAGTTATTTTTTTTAAAAAAAACGAGTGGTTTAGAGTATGTAATATTGCTAAAAGGATGGTGGATGTTTGGAGTAGCTAAAGTAAACCTTAACCCAGAACTTATCAACATTACCATCTTGTCCATGCGAACGCAGGATGCTTTTACCTTAGATGATTAAGACTATGTTATTTATGCTAGTACATGAACTATCGAGTACACGGTATCACCTTCACCAATCGCTTTGTGGGGGAAATCACATGATTCACTTTTCCTCGCATACCTGGAGAGCTATTTTCTAGTACGCATTCCACATTACAATAATTGCTAGTCGATATACTATCCGAACACACACTGTTTTCAGCTTCCAAGTCATTTTGAGTTTCAAGTCCTGTCGTTTCACACCAATATTTTCCCTCCCCAATCGCCAGAAGTGCACGCTGTTTATGTCTATTTGCGGCTGCATGTTTCAG
>JAGDQP010009851.1:30487-57621 GCA_022664845.1 Lepisma saccharinum | reverse complement strand
TTTTTTTTTCTTCTTCATCATGAACAGTGGTGTCGTGTTTTTATAACACAGACTGTAAAGTGATAGTTTCACGGACATATACTTGTGGAACTTAGAACAAAACATTCTTTTCATTCATGTTTGGTGAAGCTAGTTAGTGTCAGTCGTCGTTCACGCCCGTGTGACATGAATTCCAGAGCGCACATTCATTCATAAAGAGTAGTCAGTTAAACTTCTGATCTGAACGTACAGTGAAGCACGACGGGGCCTAATTCAGTTATCTATCCCCGCATTCACGCTGTGTCGGATAACCTTCATTCTTACGATGAGTAAAGTGAACTTTTTCTGCGTGTAGTAGGCTCCGCTTTAGGCTTTAGCCTTCACATTCTCCAGGCACGTAAACTGGATTGTTTTTGCATTATTTCTAATCCAGTCATTTGTATATATAAATATTTTTCTTTTCGTCTCACATAAAGAAGCAGTGATGACTACGTACAGACTACAACTTCTCAAGATTGATTTGTCTGTTTTTCATCGAGAACAATATTAGTGTAAACCGTAATGGAACTTGTATATATATATATATACATGTCTAGTGAAGTGACATCCCAAAGTGGAACTCTGACCTCCTTCCCCTGTCATGAACACTAAAGAAGAGCGAACAAAGCTACAACACCACAACAAGTGGTGAAATTCAAGAGACTTTCTGCGCGAAACCTTGAGTGATGTCACAGACTATTTGTTGAGTTTTTTTTTGTTTTGTTTTGTTTTGGTAGTGTGAAGTGAGCTCCTTCGAATATATAATTCCAGCACAGAACCATACCCAAGGATGGTTATGTATTACGTTTGTAAATAGTGTACCTTAAAGCGTAAACAAGTGGGAGTGCATAACTTCATCTTTTTCCTGTGTTCCTCTATGGAATAAATATTATCTGCATCTTTAAATTCCTTGCTTTAATTTCTTGGAGCCATCATCCCGTGTTCTGTGATGAGTGAAGTCAGCAGTAAGGGTGAGTACTGCATTTTCAGGACTGTATGTGTATTCTTCTTTCCGGGTTGGGATGCGGTGAGCGGGCGGACGAGAGACCTCGAAGTAGTCGGTTTCGCTTTGATCAAAATTCAAGGAGATTTCAATGTGTACCCGTTGTAACCCTCTGTTTTGTTCGATACCCTGAGATATATTTTTTCTTCACCTCATGCACTCCTGTGTAAAAGCATTCTCAATTTCAATTCCAAGTAATTTGACCCGTTAAAAGTAACTTCCACAGGAGATTATTTTTTTTTTTTTTTTTGCTTTCTCCTCCAACTTCCCCGTTCTTTTGGAAATTAGCATATTTGGAATCATCGCATGCATGAGCGTTTTATTTCACATTTTCTGGCTCACAATCGTGTGGCATTTTACATTTTCTGACGCCCAAGTTAAGGGCACTCTACATTTTCTGCCGCTCCACCGTAGGGCGCTTTACACTTAGTAGAAGCGTGCGAAGAGATAGGTCTACAGCTAAACATAGGCAAGACAAAATACGTGACAACAAGCTGAAACACAGGGGATAAAGGTAATAAAAACAAATGAATTAGGGACGGGGTCATAGAGAAAGTAAACATATTTAAATACTTAAGAGTATACGTAACAAGTAAAAATGAGGTCACGGAAGAAATAAAATTTCGCTTAGTATCGGTGAGCGCATGTTTCTATTCCGTCCAAAAACTTCTAACATCGCGATTAATATCAAGGAAATTGAAATTGAAAGTATACAAAACGGTTATTTTTCCGGTAATACTTTACGTTTGCGGAAGTTGGAGTACGACCTTAGCAGATGAACATAAATTACGTGTGATTGAAAATAAGGTTTTGAGAAAGATATACGGGCCGAAACGGGACGAGATGACTGGAGAATGGAGGAGACTTCATAATGAAAAACTCCACGGGCTGTACGATTCACCAGATGTTGTAAAAATAATGAAATCGCGACGTCTAAGGTGGGTAGGCCATGTAGCCCAGATGGGGGAAAAACGAAGTTTATATTCTATCCATATTGGAAGTTCGGATGGAAGGAGACCATTGGGAAGTCCGATATGCCGTTGGGAGGACAATATTAGAAGAGATCTTGTAGAAGTAGGTGTTCTTGATGAAAACTGGCTTGATATTGCCCAGGATAGAATCCTATTGTGTACGTTTGTTACTGCGGCGATGAACATGAGAATTTCTTAAGCCATAGAGTTACTTAATTAGTAGTCGGTACGGGGTTTGCTGGCAGGCATCGAATCAGTAACCAGATGGCTGTCTCACTAGATATGGACATTTCCGTTTTCATCGTTCTTATATATTTTACAATTTGTTTGTGTACATCAGATTAAATAATCTAAAATGTTTTCGAAATTTTAGCTGTATGGTTTTTCGTTACGTAGAAATATAACATGGAATACTTATTATTCAATTTCCTACGTCATACAACGAAAATCATCTTTTGATTGGTTTAACCTAATCAATTTGTACTATTTCCGTAGCTATATGCTTCTCTTTATGTTACGTTCCTTATTCAGAAGTTTGAAGACGAATAAACAAGAAAGAGAAAGAACATTCACATCATCACTTAACGAAATAATTAATGTAGAAATCTGCAGAACACACTTCAATAAGTAAAAACAGCAAAATATATTTTTAATAACAGAAATTGCTCAAAACAATAACAGGGGTCAGTCTTAACTTGCAGTTCTCTTCTTATCGCTACTTTGTGGGTATGTCTAATTTGCTAACCAGCACAGTACTAGTGGCGCCACCGTCACCAAAATTGGCCAACTCGTGCTACCCAAGATTACTACATGTCGACCAAGCATGAAGGCCATATCTCAATTTTAACTATTCTTTTCAGTAAAAGAACTATGAAAAATTTTGTCTGAAAGCGCCACCGCCGAAACTACTGGCACCACCACCACCAAAACTTGTCAGTTGGTGCTACCCAAGAGTACTATATGTCGACCAAGCATGAAGGCCATATCTCAGTTTAAACTATATATATCATTCCAGAAACAGCGGAAAGTCTGGTTTAAAATCATCACCACCAGAAGCAATCTAGTTTGAATTGCATAGGAACACATCTCGCATTCGTAGGATATAGTGCAAATCCGGAGTTATGTTGTAATTAAAATTTCTGCAAGCACACTGCTTCATGTGGTATTTTCTTTATATAAACAGACATGTTATTCTGTAAGAATTATCCAGTGCGAAATTCTGTTGGAGGGTCCAGTACTTAAACTTACACTGAAACAAATACTATAACTAAATTAGTTTGTGCGTAGATTTGCATGTCGCATGTTCCAGAGCTCTAATTTCCGGAAACTGGAGTGCTCTCAAATGAAAGTGATTAACTGTGTGGGAATGAATTACTGAGTCACTTTACAGGTAGTAAACGAAGCGCAAACGATGGACATCTATCCAGATTTAAGATTCATACATTTTCAAACTACAGCATTAATCTGTCCCTTAAAATGGAGATATGGACGTCATGCTTGGTCGACATGTAGTACTCTTGTGTAGCACCAACTGACAAATTTTGGTGGTGGTGGTGTTGGTGGCACCAGTAGTTCCGGCGGTGGCGCTTTTATACCAAATTTTTCGTCGTTTTTTTAGTGAAATTAATAGTTAAAATTGAGATATGGACTTCATGCTTGGTCGACATGTAGCACTCTTGGCTTCGACCGGAATAGGGTAGGAGAAAAGATGCAGGAGAATAGGGTAGGGTGTGAACCCGAATAAGTTCTTTCTCCTTCCAACTTTTCATGCAGTCCATTGCTTCATTTCACACTAACCTCAATAATGTCCATAATTCTCTTCCCACTATTACATTTTCTCTTTCAAATTATATCCCACTTAGAGCACACAATAAATCAAAATCAACCATTCTTCTTTTATTGTATTTCTAATAAATAAATAATTTGTGAAGTTTAATGCATTCATTCCGCTACACAAATTTTCACAAGGTCCTAACAGTCTCTGTACAACGGTAATCGATTACCACGCTCTGTTAGAAGATAATAAATGTAACCTACAGCATTCAATTGACAATACATCATCATCGAAGGTAAGTTATAGTAAAAATTTAAATTACCAACTAAATTTAATTTCCAACTAATATGACTGACCTTATCGTAATATATTCTCTGAGGTTTTATTTGCTTTTCGTGAACAAAGACATAGTTTAAAATTCACGTACCTTCTTTTATTTCACCACCCACATAAGAATTTTGACCTGACTCAAAAGTTAATCAAGCTTACTTTGATAAGGGGAACGATAACTTGATGCAGGTTTAGCAACTTAAACCAAAATGTTTAAACAATGTCTCGTTAAGCTCTCTAGTTTACAGAAATCAATGTTGAAATATCCTTGCCAGGACAAGAAGGGAAAATAAATTGTACTTCTTACAAAAATAAAAACGTTGTTCTGCACAGAAATCGAACCGAGGGCCATTGGCACCAATCCGATGCTGTAGCCGCTAGACCACGGAATCACACGCCCGAGTTCGAATTCGAAGCATTGTTTATGCTTAGTCCAAGTAATCAGATCGAAGGCACCTCTAGTAATTGGCGAAGATTAGACAACGTCGAAATAGGCGTGGCACGTGATGGAACTTCAGTGCACTGAGACGACAGTGAAAGTGCAATAATAATTAAAGCTTGATAAGATTCCTCGCATAGTTGCTGATTCCAACAAGCTTGAATTGGCTTCGTTATAACAACCAAACCACTTGTTTTTCCAGAAAGTTTATTTCATGCTTGGTTATTAAGTTCAACACATTAGAGGACTTTGGGGAAAATGTACCTCTAGTAATGATGTAACAACTGGTCAAAATTCAGCTTTCTCCTAATTATTCCCGACATTTGCCCCTTTTTCCCTTTATTTTTTGGGCTAATGTCTGCAGGAGCAAAAACACGCCACGTTGGAAATATGGATGCCCCGGGAGAAATAAGGACATATATATGTAGAAACTCATGTACAAAAAAATAAGATTTTTCTAAAATAGTGATACAACCAGTGTTGGATGATTTCACGTGGAATGACGTCTCTCTCATCTTATCCCAGCCTACGCATTAAATGTCTAAAGGACATAAATATTTTTTTATTATTATCCTTGCCTTAACTCTCAGCTTCGGCAAGAACAATCGTAGATTCTTGGTTTGCCCTTCTCGTGATATTTGCTTAGATTGTTATCATCTTATACTAACAGATAAACTGTTCGCTTGCAAATGAAGTTATAGATAAACTGCACTCACTTGAAGAAGCAATCACATAAATCTTGTATTACCTGCGTAAACTGCAACGTCGAACTACCTATCAATATTATGCTGTCGGTGTGTGTTGCTAGGCAGCGAAAGTTATTTGTTTGGTTTCAACGATAATGTACTTTGATTGACCGGTCAGCAGCGTGTAACAGTGAATGATTTAGTAAGTAGTGAAAGAAATCAAATAGAATGTTTGGTAACGAATGTTGCTGTGAAAATCATTTAAGTGCATGGTGTATTTCACCCATGTTGGAATTGGCACTCGGCCCATTATAACTTATCTGGAAATAAGTCTACACCTGAAACAGCTGAAATAACCCTCGGGTTCCTACTTTCTTGCTTACAATTAAAGAAATTCCACCACTTCTCACCCTCCGGAAGACCGGAAGTGGAATTACCATATCTCCCGCTTTACCCAGGTATAACTCAAAGTTCAGGATTTCTTTCCTTCCACCAAATTTTCTCACTGGCATATTCCGCATTCGCCGGTTTTATCATTCACTGTTTCTCCCATTATCATTACCCATTTTATACGTGAACTGCAGTTGTGTTGTGAATTTTTCATTCAGCATTTTAACTTCCGCATTTTCACCACCAGATGATGCAAATAAATTGCACTTTCCGTATTTAATGTGATGCTGCCATCTAGTTATTTCAATCTACTATGAATCAATGTAATTCTCATAGAGTTAGGAATATAAATAGAGGGAAACTTAGGCTGTTTTGCTGGAGAGGGGAATGAAGCCAAGAGACGGAAGGGACGAAGCATTTCGGCCATATTGACTGGCCCCATATTTAGAGACCCTCTTTTCCGAGTATTGCCTCTCTGAAGTGCACTCATCCTTCTACTGAATAAGGTAATCCTTACAGTACTCGAAATAGAGGGACTCTAATGGGACCACACAAGATGGCTGCTGATGAACCGGAATTTGGCTTCATGTGACGTCATGTACGTTCTCTCTATTTTCTTCCTAATTCTGTGGTAATTCTATTTGTAGCGCGAAATAGCAAACACATCTGCACTGTGTTGTAGAATTACCATGAGCAGGAAAAAAAAAGAACGAAAGATTCGATTTCCAGTTGTTGTTTTTTTATTAAATTTTGAATTATGATATCCTTACCTATAAGTAATTAGATTTTTATAAACTCCTAGGAACAACATATCTTGAGTCAAAAAGTTCGAAACCAATACTATTGGTGAGCCAAGTCTCGAATAAGGCAAACGCTTGAAAGTTATTCTTTAAAATGTTTTCTTGTAAAATTTTTAATTTAGAAAAGCGTTCAATCAACGTTTCTGCGTGCCTGAAATACGTACTAGATTCAACAATTTGTGTCAACGTTCAATTAACGTGTCGGTTAAGTGTTAATAGCGCGAGACCTTGCGAGTGGTCTATTTACGACAGAATAGAACAGATTTAACAAAAATATCTTCGTCTCGGTAGAAACTATATTTTTAAAAATGGATGTATGAATGTTCGAGCATAACTCTGGAACGCCTAAAGCAATTTCAGCCAAACTTGCTACATATATCACTTAAAACCTTGAGAAAAATACTTTGGGGGTAAGACAACCTTCGTAGCTCTAGGAGTGGTGGTAAGGATGGACATGTAAAATCAGTTAGTAGATCTTGCCAGATATATCCTTACATGCTGAGCAACACACACCACATTGTAGTTTGCCTGGTTGACTACCTCCAAGTGGGCAATTTGGCATGACTATCAATTCATTAGGAAAGGCTATCTTAGTTTCTCGATTCAACATCCCACCGAGGGATGAGGGGGCGAAAAACCTCAGGATCCCGCACGAACGGGCGGAAAATCAGTTAGTGATAAATAAACGGTTAGCCATAGACAATGTACGTCCGAATTAATCCACTTTTACTGAGAGTATGAATAATGTTGTTGATAAGAATAAAACGAGATTAATCATCATATAGACTCACAGGAATGGATTTCCCCTCTACCCCTTCCCGGCCGATAATTCGCACACTGGCCATAAGTTTCCTAAGAGTTTATTGCATTCGTTTTGGTCACATTTTACTATCATTAATTTAACCACGAAGTTCATTCTGTGATTATATTTCACTGTCAGATTTAACTTTTTCTTCATATGAATGACAGTCGACAGTTGAAACTTCATCCAGGCGTCAGTTACTGGGACATGTTCATCTTTGGAGCTAGAGAAATTTTTGTTTTTTTTTCTAATTGTTACATGTTTTCCCTTTAATTAAGGAATCTAGATGCAAAAGTATGTACGTGATCATCTGTAAAATACTGGAGTTAAGTTGATCGCTTATTTACGATGTACAGATACCCATGAGAGTCCAAACTGCAAAATTATTCACATGTATAACATAACGTTTATAATGCCATTCAAACTTTGAGTCGCTTTTTCACCTCCTTCGATAGACTTGCATCTATATACTTTCGAGCACCTGAATTGAAATCGAAAGAAGAATCAGTATTGATATTAATTCGCTGAGATACTCCAGAGGTCCATTCACACTAAGTTAACACTTTTAGGCCTCACAGCGCCTTTAGGCTACAGGGTATCACGTCGGAAGGATGACATCACTCGATGAACACTATCATGAGAGTGGGGAAGATAGCGGTCAAAGCGGATATGGAATGTACAATCCCTTATTTGTCTGGTGAGAATAAAGAAAAACTAGAAACCCTAGGCCAGAATTACCTGTGTGCACTAGACTCAAATCCTCGCTGCCACTCTGATGCTTATCTAATGGCTATGATGGTAGACATTGAAATACAGAACAGGGTACAATATATTTTGATACATGAGGTTGCGGCTTCGAATCCTGCCTGGGGCATTGATGTTTGTAAATTTTAAACTCATTGGGCTCATATCATCGTGACTGGCCGAAGTCCATAATTACTAAAATGGCTCATATAAAATAAAATAAATAAAGTTTAAACTATAGTTTTAAATTTGCTACAACATGTTTCTGAAGACAATAAATCTGAAACATACCTTGTTTTCTAGTTTTGCTAACAATATGCTAAGGAAACTGTTATATTCATTCTCATGTTATCTTACAAGCTTCCGGAGTATAATTACTGTTGTTCAGTTACATAACTTGACCTTAAATAGAGGAAATTACGATGGAAATTGTTAGCTAAGAACGATATGCCGTGATTTATGTATGATGAACTTACATTAAAAAATAAAAACAACTCTATTGTGGATGAATGCTTTCTCACTTATAAAAGTGAGACTACGTAACTACGTAGCTAGACTGTGATGTTTCCTTCCTTGAATTATGAAGGCACTTCCTTCATCAAGAGCAGCCTCATAGTTAAGATTTTCTTGTTATGTGGTAGGGGTACATTATTATGTCTATTATCGTAATTGCGTGATTTCGTTTGGCGAACACAAAGCTGATATCATACATAAGGCGACGCAGTGTACTTAATGTTAATTTCTGAAGTTCAGCATCGTTGTTAATGCCATCCAGAATCTTACTTAAAGAAGATATCTATATTTCGTTTTAAATAAATATGTATGCTCTTTTTTTTATAATCGCGTCTAACTCAAAATTGGAATATTTTATAATTTGAGCGAGTACTTTGTGATGTTTAGCGGGGGGAGAGGAGCTTACTTTGCAATCTTCGTCCTTTCACTATGGTGAAAACACTTCTTACAGACACACCACTACTCTTCGACACTAAATCAATCACCTTTTTAACAGGTTTATACGCGTACCATTCACAAAATGTACTAAATATATTCAAAACAATCTGCTTTTCTCCACTACTTAGCGGCTTTCCTTGACTGTGGTTTTGAAAAAAATAAATAAAAAATCGGTGAACCCGGCAACTTTCCACACGCATGGAAGTCATGTTCGAAACTGGCTCGCTTCGCAACGTTTGTTATAGCTGGGTTTAACAACATTTCCATTCATATTTTAACCGCATAACAGCATACCTTTCATTCGTAATAAATAGTTTTCACTTGGAATGTGCCACCATTTTGAAAAAAGACTATACTCTGGCACGCGTTATTTTGTGCGGAAGAATTGTAAGTCGATCGGCTTGATGCAGATATTGCACCGTAGCACTAACTATGTTGTTTGGGGACTCTACACCTGTACTGTACTACCGATATTCCGTTAATTTTTATGCGGTTTTCTACTTTGTTACTGTATTTTATTTACTAGTATCATTTTATTTACTACTGTACTACATTAGAAAAAGGTTATTTATCTCATGGCTATGGTTGTTATATTTATTTCAGTTGCTCAAGTCACTAAAAGAGGAAAAGGTACTGAATACAATGCTTAATGATGAGATTGAATAGTCAAACCCGTCGAAATTCTTTTCACATCAGATAGCAATGAGACTAGTTACGTAAATTATGTCTACTTATTGCTAATTGTAAAGATAAACAAAAGTAGTGCTACGAGACAATATTGAGAATTGTCTACCCGAAACTGTATCGTCTCGAAAAGATGTACTGGTATATTAAATATTACGTTAGTTCTTTCTCGTTTCGTTTTCAATTGACGTTTCTCTGTTTGGTCTCGTTTCGTTGACGATACTAAGCAAAAGCTACTAATGTGTTGTTCCAGTTAAAAAAATAAATAATAAAAATAGTCGAAGGGGAATTACCATCATATAAACATTCTTTTACAAAAACTTTGATTTAGACTGGTCTCCAGAGGTTCTAAAGAGCGTTAAAAAAACACTCAAAATTAGTGCACCACAGTCACCAATCATTAGATGTGGCCACCATCTGTGGATCGGAAAGGAAAGAAAACCGCACGTTCAGGTTTCGAAGTCATACATGGAAAACAGGAAAAGTATAGAAAGAAGGACTGTTTTGGTTTTTTTAAATTTTGCATGCTAATTCATCCTAGTTCTTGGCTAATTTCAATAAGATGGTTTGTTATTATAAATCCATGTAATTTATGTTTAACGTCAATAAAACATAATATATAATATGAGGCCACCAGTAATTACAAATGACCACTACAAAATTCTTCAGGTAACCTCAATGGACACCACATTTTAAGGGGAACTTCTATGTGTCTTGAAAGTTCTATCTTCCCCATGTTAAAAATTATTTCATACATCACTAGGCTAGTTTTACACGTAGAGAGATGCATCTTGTACCTAATCACAGGAAACTATTTGAGCATGCAATGTACCTATTTGCGTTTTTTAAAAATAGCAATTTATGACTCTGTTAATTGTCTTTCTTTTCAGGAGGGGTTTGCGACAGGTTAGGAGGGAAAGGATGAGAGGGAAAATACGAGGGAGACTCCAGTTGAAAACACCAACGGGGAAGCAGGAAAGAGGGGAGGGCGTTTGACATCCTTGTATCTTTAAGAAAGATGGGATGAGGTAAGAGCTTTAGGGTAAACAAGAGTCAGGGAAGAAGGAAGAAGGGACAGGAAGATATGTTTAGTTTTATTATGTTAGACTTGCCTGATTTTTCAAGCTCAAACCCGGAACATCTGACACAATGAGTGTCACCTCACCTCACACAATACGTATATGTGTGTGTTGAGGTGGGGAGTAAATACTTCCTTATACTAAGTTGTACATATATATATTGTTCCTTTTTATGCAATTTCGAAATGTTCATTTGTTACGCAGAAGTTTTATTTTATTGTAATTACCTATTGTTTCTAGTTTGGTGTAAGAGAAACTCTAATCTTGATAGTGTGTAATTCAAAACATAAATAAACATATACGTAAATTAGCAATGATAATTATAGACGTACACGCCATTACTTTTCATCTCACCGGGACAAAAGACGACACTGCTCGGTCCGCCGGATCATCTCCTCAAAACCGGGACTGTTCCGGTGAAACCGGCATGCGTGGCAAGCCTAATTATGTAAAAATGGATTTTAGTTACAAGTGCCAATTCGGATCTATCGGGATGCGAACCGGTTAACGAACGTACAATATTTATTTGTTAGAAAATAAAAATTTAGAAGTTTCATGGGTTTTGCATATCGAAATCTTTTTCTTTCACACTAAAAAATAAATTATTTTTTCGCATATTTATAACTTTTCTTCTTTTTCATTGTGAGAGCTATACGTTCCCTCCACTTATATTAATACTAGCTTTTTTCCCGCCCGTTGGTGCGTAGTCCAGAGGCTTTTCGCCCCCTCACCCCACCCGTGTGGGTTGTTGAATGGTAAAACTAACAAGCAACACTATTTCAAGTGGACACTCAGATCTTGAAGAGATATACATATTTAAAATCAGCATAAAAAACTGAATTTGTGTAAAATATTAGGTGCCATTGACCAGTGGTTGAAGAGAAATTGGCGGGGAAAGATGTGAATAGGCTTTTCGTACACTATTTATGAATATCTGGCGCTAGTTTACACTCAATGGCGCGCACTAGGGTGACAGACAATCAAATGGCACTGATAGCTGCAGGATGCTATACTCATAATCAGCAGAGACCCACACTGGTACAAGTGTAGAATTGGGTAGAATCCGTAGAATGGCACACAAATACTAACAAGCAAACATTCTGATGGGACATAAAAAGTTATGATTTTCATAGTGCCATGATTAGAATGTCAAAATATGTGCGCATGCAAATTTTGTCAACCCGAGCACAGTTCGTTCTGGAGATGTTGATGATACAATAGTCAGATTATTGTCTGTATAGAGTGCCATGAAAGTGTTGATATACCATTATACGTTTAAATTGCTAAAAAAAAATGGGAAGCAAATACATAGTAATGGGTACGGCGCTACCTTGTGGAGGGTATATTCTTCATGACCATCATCTTGAAGTCCGCCATCTTGAATGCCGATTACGGGAAGTCAGTTTTGCCGAAGTCAGGTTCTGAAGCCAGTTTTGCCGTAAATGTAATATTGGGATTTGTGAGAGATACGGGTATGTGACGCTAGCATGGGGTAATGATGCAATGCCACGAAACGAGACGAGACAGAGAAAATGGCTATATAAAACGAACAAAATATTGCTCTCGTAATGCAAAGTATACATCTTTTCGAGACGCGACACTTTGGACAATATATTTTCGAGACGAGACGGCCTAAATCTCATCTCGTCGGCAACACTAGATGCAATAGTCTGGAAACACTTATTTCGCCTTGAAATAACGAAGGAAATAAAACCTAAATGCCACAAATCCATATGGATAAAGCACTATGCTCAGAAACAATCTGTATGCATTTAGGTTTTATTTCCGTAAAATACCCAGTACCCATTACTATGTATTTGCTTTCCATTTTTCTGGCAATATAACAGTATAATGGTATTTCAACACTTTTATATCACTCTATACAGACAAGTATCTGACTATTGTATCATCAATATCTCCCAAACGAACTGCCCTCGGGTTCCCATATATTTTGACATCCTAGTCATGACGCAGGGAAGAATCATTTTTTTTCTGCCCCATCAGAATGTTTGCTTGTTAGTAGTATTTGTGTGTCATTCTACGGATTCTACCCAGTTCTACACTTGTACCAGTGTGGGTCTCTGCTGATTATGAGTATATTGATTGTCTGTCACCGTAGTGCGCGACATTAAGTGTAAACTAGTGCCAGATATTCATAAGTGTACGAAAAGCAATGCTATTCACAACTTTTCGCGCCAATTTCTCTTCAACCATTGGGCAATGGCACCTAATATTTTACACAAACTTAGTTTTTTTATGCTGATTTTAAATATGTATATCTCTTTTAGTTCTGAGTGCCCACTTGAAATAGTGTTACTTGTTAGATTGCTAATGAATTAATGCCAAATTTGCCCACCTGAAGGTATTCAACCCTGAAAACTACATTGTGATGTGGGTTGCTGAGCCTGTAAGGATATACCTGAATTATTGCTTTTTACATGTCACCACTTTCCAAACCCACCCCACCCCTAAGGGAGAACTGCTATGCGTGTGTTGCCAGTTGCCCACATTATTTCTTTCCAGATTGTAAGTGATATGTGTAGAAAGTTTGGTTGAAATTGGTCCAGGCATTCGAGAGTTATGCTGGAACATACACACATAGATACAGACATCTATTTATATATAAGCGATATATTATAAATAAATATATAAATTTCGAAAGTTGTTTAAAATCTATATGATTTATTCTAAAAGATTCTAAAGAAAAAATGACACCCTGACTTTTCGGTCTAAGGCCATACATTATAATAGAACATCACGAAAAGCTGAGCGCCACATCGACTGAATATGATGTTCGAGGTGCTGCTACCCTGTTTCGTCAAACTCTACGGCACTTCTACCTGCATTATGTTGGAGACCACTCGAAGTGTAGAAATGAAGGCGATTGCCGCAGCGATCCTGATGCATTACGTGAGAATGTTATGTGCCTGCTACAATCAACGGGAATGATGGAGCACGTTGATATGTCTGTTCTACCGTTGTTCACACTCAGTGATTCTTTGGTTCTGAATAGAACCAGCAACGCAGCAGAAAACTTCATGAGGCACATGCGTAAAATAACGAATGGAAAAAGAGTCTACTATACAAAAGGACAAAGCTATACAAGAAGAGTAAAGGTTGCTGTGCTCGCACACACTGATCCTGGGCAGCAGTGGTATCGGAATGTGATAAATCGAATATATATATATATATATATATATATATATATATATATATATATATTTTCATCAATGGAAAGAATGCTGATGAAAGTAAATGTACTGTTGGAACAGAAAAGGAAAGCAAATGAAAAGAAAAAAACTACATGGTAATGTCAGGCAGGCATAGTTTACAGTTCTCTGAAGAAAAGAGCGGATAGTACAAATAGAATTCAGTGGGGCCTGATCTAGATTACGGAGACTGTGGAATGGACGAGGAGCATCTACAAAAAGCTTGTGAGGAATATTACAACAGTGATATAAAATTAACTAAAGAGGAAGCGAGAAAAATAGAGGTGGAGAACCGTGAGCAGGCAAAGTGTGTCCGTTGGAGGAAAGAAAGAAGAAAGCGAGTAACTGCGTCTTTCCTAAAATCCATTGCTTAGCGTAAAGAAACAATGCTTTCTGTACCTCTCGCAAAAGCCATTGTGTATCCTGTCAAATTAAAAAAAAGAAAACTCCAGCAACTGATTGGGGAAATAATGAAAAAGACACGGTGCGGCGAAAATATGAAGAAAAATTCGGTGTGAAAATACAACGTTGCGGATTCTTCATTGATACAGATCATCCGTTTCTAGCAGAATCCCCAGACGGCATTGTGCAGAATGAAGAAAATAGTGAACGGTATATTATTGAAATCAAGTGCCCATATTTAGCTAGAAATTGTGACAGTATTTCGCAAGCTTGCGACATTGTGCGAAACTTCCCATTATGCAAGAAGGTTGACGAGAAAAAGCAGAAAGAAGAAATAACCCTTTCCGAAAAACACCTGTATTACTACCAAATGCAGGCACAGTTACATTGCGTTAAAGTGAAACGGTGTGACTTACTTGTGTATATCCAGAAAGAAGTGATTGTCTTGAAGATAAGAAGAGACGAAGCTTTCATGATCAAGATTCTGGATAAACTGTTTTCCTTTCATCGAGTATGCATTTTACCTGAACTAGTAGACCCGCGATCCGGTTGTCAGAATAAGCCAATGAGAGAACAACAACGTATTATCGAAGCAATAAGAAAGAAGCAGATGGACAAGGACACTAAAACAAAAGGAAAGTCTGGTGAAAAAGTAGACATTACATCAGTGTAAATAAATACATGATGTTACAATATAATAAATATTTCGGTTTGCCCTAATTTTGATAGTCTATTTATTGAATTTTAATAGGATAATGAATCTGAATTTATTTAATGATCATTAGGCATCTAAGGCTCAGAGCGGGGAAAAGGATGCGGGAAGATGTCAGCCAGGACCTAATTGGAAAGTACCACTCCGGAATTTGCCTTATATGACTGAGGAAATCTCTGGAAAAATCTTAGTGAAGATAGATGGTACAGGGATTCGAATCCTCTTGTCTAACCAATGGCGCTCCAAAGTCTGCAACGCCACCGCCTGGGCCACGGTGGCTGGCTAATAGGACAAAACTGGAATTCATTTACATAAAAACAAGAAATGTTGACATTTTCCTCCATTCCTTAAGAACAAGGTTACTACTCTCTATACAGGATAGTGGCGATAAACTTCGGAAGCCGACAAGCCTTGTGTCATTATTTGTGGAGACACTATGTTGTTTCTGACGTTACCGTGCTACTATAACACCTCTAGCTCCGAAACTAGGCCGAATTCAATTTTTTTTTCAATAATCAACTCTTCAAGTTTGTCGGTGCATTACATTACCATCCTGTATATATGACATGGACCGGTATCACATGTTGCCTCACATACTTATTCATGATGGCGTATTCGGAATTTTGTAAAAGAGAGGGAAGTACCGAAAGGAAACATAATGTATTTACACGAACGATGGTCTATTTGTTTTTCTTATTTTATTGTCAGAAATCTTCTGAAGTGTTTGTGTTGGTTGTTTATTTTGCAATAGCCTATATATGAATATGTTTTTTCATTATTCTATGTATGGAATGTGTGGGGTAGAATCATACGTTTATAATTATCAATAATAATTATTATTGTGTGTTTTTTTCAAACCTCTAGTGGAGTACAGCAAAGTGTGTCGGGTGAGGCTGAAAATAAACATTATTTTTTCGAGCGATAATGTAAGAGATTTTTGCACAACAAAAGCACAACTGCAAAGTGCGTGCATTGACCTAAGCATAAATAGGATAAATACTCCCTTTCGTCACACTCTCCTGTCTTCTTCTTCTCCCCTCTCTCTTACGCTTCGACAACTACAAGGTTCTCCTCCTTCATCCCCGCTAGGGAATTGGAAGGGAAAGAAGACAGGAAGAATGGAGGGGAGGAGAGTATTTATCCTGTTTGTACTCGGCTCGCTTTTAAAAATATATAGAAATGGTCAAAACATGTTATTGACAATCCTTTTACAGTACTGTCTTTACCTCCATCTTATTTTCTCAATGATTAAAGGTTGTCAAACGCCTTCCCTCTTTTTCTTCTCCCTCTTTTGTAGTTCGACACCGAAGTCTTCATATTTCCTCCCCATTTTGCTCCTAATCTCTCCCCTCCAGAAGAAAAATTGTTAACATATATTTAATTATTTAAGTCTGAAATTGCTATTTTTAAAAGAACGCAAGTAGGTACATTGCATTCTCAAATAGTTTCTCTATGACCAGGTACAAGCTGCATCTCTCTACGTGTAAAACTAGTCGAGTGATGCATGAAGTATTTTTGTAACATGGGGAAGATAGCACTTTCAAGACACGTAGGCGATACGCTTAAATAATTTTTTAAACACTAGTTCTAAACACCCTAAAATTCTTATTTTGTCGTAAAAGTAATACAATTTTAACATAACTATAAATATTTTAACACACTTTTCATATCCGGTCCAAACATGGATACCATTAAAATAATCCTGACTCTTTTCGTTAGATAGCTTATCGTTTTAATCCAAGTAGCAGTTGTACATTTCTACACATTCAGTTTTAGGTTTGAGCAGTAGCTGCGAAAGGGGAACTAGTGTGGCGCTCTCTGCCGAAGGAACCCTTGCAGGTTCTCGACACAAGTAAATAATCGCTTGTTAAGTTTTAATCAATGGTATATATGCCGTCTCAAGACTCTCACTTGTGCTCTTGATTGTAATGGCTGATAGACATGACTCTCCACAAACTGAATTACAATTTTGGTGTATAGGTTAGGGCGAGTAAGCGATAATATACTTGTCTGAAAAGTGATCCCCCTTCGGACCCCAAATTTTCCCGCGGAGCTCGGAATTACGGAAAATAAGATATTCCGGCTAACAGTAGAAGTGTGCACTCACGATTGAGTTCGCGAATGGGCATGAAGAGATTTTACTTGCCCTGGGCCCCGATTTGCCTCAAGTCGCCACTGGGTTTGAGTTTCTGTTCTAAGTGTAATTTTTCACGAATAGCGAGACATGGTTGTTTACGGCCATTACACAAACACGCACGAAATTAAAATTTTAGTGTTTACAATGTTGAGTTGCGGAAGCAAAGTGAGTGATTTTTACTCACAATAGATAGCAACACTTGGATGTGCCACACAGTGTGTTTACTTACGCTGCAAATATTCGTGAATAAAGGTTTAAGTAAGCAAAATTGGAAATAACGCAAACACTAAATCGTAGTCTACTGGACGGCGCGAATTAAAACGGCACATAAAGAAAGCGACCAGGGAGACAACGACCCTTCAGCTTCATTGCCTATCCACGCAGTAAAGGTACACGAAGTATGAGAGGCGTGGACCTAGTAGAAGGGGTTAGGGGGAGATTTCAGCTCTGGTCCCGTAGTCTGTTAGACTACGTTTTAGTAATCTAGGGTTAAAGAAGAGTTGTGCGTAGATTTTAAAAAATACACCCTAAGACGGATTATCTTTAAAAGTTCCAAACTTACCTCAGTTTCGGTTTGTCTTCAATATATTGTGTACGATCCGTGAGATCGTCACGTCTAGTTCCCATTTTCGGCCTTACTGTGAACTAGAATTTGCGATAAGTCTAATATCGCGGAAATGAGCTCAGATATTGGACGCATAATGCTTTAGTATTGCTTGGAGATGTAATCCTCGAGCTTTGGAATGAGCCCAGAAATGGTCGCCTATTGAACATTTATGGGTGCATTCCAATGAGCGCTAAGACTTGAAATCGGCTTAAATAGTTTTGGAAACATAGGGATGTGAAAACATAAAATCACACTTCAATTTAAAGGCAACGTTTGGATGAGCAAGGCTAATTTACAATTTAAGTTAATTTACAACAATTAATTACTGACATTAGAATATGCGATTGAGTTCTAGAGTACCAGTAACCAACTCTAAGGTGACCGTGTAAAAGTCTAAATGACAAAGAGACTTACTTGACTATAGTCGACTTCATAGATGTGTCTCGTGTAGTTGAAAACCAAATTATGGAGGAGGAGACCTATCGTCTCACTCTTTTAAGCTTTCAGATCGTGACAAGCAATTTTGACAATACACTGGTCAACG
The DNA here is from genome assembly GCA_022664845.1 of Lepisma saccharinum. Lineage (NCBI taxonomy): Eukaryota > Metazoa > Arthropoda > Insecta > Zygentoma > Lepismatidae > Lepisma > Lepisma saccharinum. Next base: position 39,339 of record JAGDQP010009851.1, on the reverse strand, counting down.
ACATGAGACTCAATGAGTCTCGATACACATACGTCATCTGTTACGTCACCCGACTTTAAGACAGTCACCTTATGTTGTCTACTGGTTCAGCAATATTTTATTGTCGTATGATTTAGGAAATGCGGAAACGTTACCAGTATTAGCCATGCTCAATTTTGGGGAGATTTGAAGGAGCAACAAGGAACAACAGAAGATGTGTTGCTATTTACGTATTATCATATTTGAAAAAAAACTGATAACGTCATATAATATACATATAAATGAGGAGCAAAAACTAATTGAATTTCGACTAAATCCTACCCAAGCCTATTTTGAACGTTGATTTTTTGTTTATTTCGTTGATTAAAAATAGTACGTTAAATTGTAAATCATATTTCAACAAAGACTTGATAAGATAAAAGATAAAATTAATTTTATGGGCGGTAACAAACAAAGACTTGATGTTGTTAAGATGTTAGTTCGACGTGGATTTAACTGTTATTTACAACTATGGTATAGATTTTGTTTCATGGGATTCTTTCTAATTTAATGAAAAAGAAAAAATGTAATTGAAAAGCTAACTGATTGACATTAACTATTATTTTGTGTCTTCCTCTGCATGTTGAAAACACGTTGAATTTCAATCAATATTCCAATAAAAATTTGATTTCGTTGATAAGACGTTAATATGACGTGTTTTTAACTATTATATTGAACTGTGCTCTAGATTACGCTTAATAAGTATCTTTCCAAGTTAATTGCATGAAAACTGTGCTTAAAAGAGAATAAAATAAAATTAACTATGTTTCTCATGTTCTCATTTGAATGTTGAAAACATATTGAATTTTTAATTATATTTCAACGAACATTAGATTTCGTTCATAGGGCGTTAAAGTGTTTCCAACTATGACATGGATTTCGCTTTATATACGTTTTTTAAGGCTACATATTATACTTAAAGAAATACATATATAATAGTGCAGGGATGGTCAAAGTGTTAAAGAAGGAAAATACACCTAACAAAGAAAGAATGGAAGTATTCTTATTTTTTTTTCTTTAATTAAAGGTTAGCGACGAGTTTGGATTTGTAGCGACTGCTTTCACGACTACCTTTTATCACAGGTATCGTAAATGAGTACTGATTCTCAAGGTAAGTCCTTGGATATCCAATTTGGTCTAGTGGCTAGGACACTTGGTTCCCATGCAGGATACGCGGGTTCGACTCACGGTATGGGACTCTATTCTTGTTAGGTTAGTGTGCGAGACCATTGACTCCAGTATCGTGGGTTCGAATCCCGACTAGGGCGTGAATGTTTGCGCGTGTGGTTTTATCTTAGGATATATATAAGTAGTTGGGGAATATATCGGTAGGCGCAAGTATATTTTCAACGTTCATATCTAATACGTTTGGGCGTCACCAACGTCTCTGAATACCCATGATCGTGAACCACATATTAACAACTTTAACCTTATATTTTGTATTATCATCCTTGAAGACAAAGTAACACACATTTTCTCCAAAAAAGTAGGGTTTTACGTTCTAGAACTTGTATACATTACCAGGCATCATCTGACCCTTGACATTTCAGCATCCTATCGACGGCAGTGGAGGTAAAGCAAGCCCATAGGGGTACACACTCACAGGATTTCTGCGTCTTTTCTGTGGTCATATTTAGAAGTTCTTCGCTCTTTCGTATCTACAACTTCACACCTATTTCATTTTCCAACATTGTAATTTTTCATTGGTGAAAATGACGTGTTTCCGTTCATTTTCAGTCCAGTTTGCATTTCGGTTCACAAATTCACGTCTTACTGCCCTGTGAGCCTCTGTCAGCTTCTTACGCAGTTTTTCTTCGTAATACCCTTCCTCAGGCAATTGAGAAAATACAGTGGTATAACTGTGCTCAAGGCCTAGGTCATTTCGAATTACATAACGAATTTGCGGAACATAGTCCTCAAGTACTGAAAGCTGCTTAGCTAATTTTGCGATCTGCTCTACGATGTGTTTTCTTTCTGCAACAACGATGGCGGAGCCACACATTTTTATGCTAGTTCTAGTTCTTAATCGTCCTTGAATAATGAATTTTAGTAGTGCGTCAATCTGTCTAAAGATGTACACTTTCTGTTAATGATGAGTGCCACTGATAATGATTTGTGATTAAGGTGTCGCTATTTTTCTTTGCTAACTGTAATTTGTATGCGGAGAATCACTGCTTCTGTTAACCCTATCATAACCAGCGGGTGCTCTGAGGCCCAGATTTGTTTAATTTTTTTTTAACGTTTCGAATTCGACAAAAATCTAAAAACGGATATTGTCAGGCTTCAACCCATTGGTAATACAACGTACTTGCTTTATTTTTTATATTTGTCTTGTTCCAATTATAATGTAAATATTGCGTTGCGGCCTCGGAGGTAGTAGTAATGGGCTATTAACAGAATACAGTAAATGTTATATATGAAGTGTGGTATGGAATGTGATATGAAATGAAATGAAGTGTGGTATGAAGGTGCATACGTGCACCTTCGCGCATACACTATACTGTACTAACGTGTGTTTGAGCTTATTGATTGTTTTCTTATTTTAAAAAAAATGTAAAAGAAATATTTCGTAGCTACTAACATAAATTAAAAAAAAATGTCACGTACACAACTATGTAGATATAGGTGGCAACACTGTACTTAAAGATATTGTAATAACATAGAAGAAAACTATGTTATGTCTAAGAAACCCGAAGTTCATATGTGGCAGTATAAAATGGTTTCGGTGAGAAATTATGACATTTTAGTTGTGGGCATCATCCCCCCCCCCCCAGCACTTGGTATAGCTAGGGTTAATTGGCTAATTTATGTGTCTTATTTAGTGAAACTACCAATGGAAATAAATGTAAACAGAGCTTTTGATACATGAAAAAATTCTAAATCTGATTAAATCCCTTCTCCTTAATATGAAGAGAGAGAGACAGACAGACAGAAAGAAGGAAAGAGCAAGTATTTTTTTAACCATCGAGGCCCAATTTCTTAGTTCTCATTTAAAGGGAGAGTCATTTCGAAACGGACAAGTATCCCCCCCCCCCCCCCCCCAGTGTGTTTAATAGTTTCGGTCATAACAACACTTAACAAATTTGTTTTCGACTTCTTAGGCATTTACTCTGCTTAACTCAGCAGAACTTTAATATTAACCTGCAAGTTTTAGAATATAACAATCAACAGGATTAGTGGCAGAAAGTCGTTCAAAATCACCTCACTACTTTCACTTAATAAACTTTTGGTTTAAATTTTAATTCTAACTTTCAAGAAATCAGTGGCATTTTCCTGAAGGGAAAAATATTGTTATCAGCCTTTTGATAAAACGTATCATCAGTGATAATCATACCCATTTGTACGTACTGCATTATAATACTGTACTAATTGTACGCACAATACTATACCGTGTGAGAAGATGAATATGTGCTCTTTGTGAATGAACAGAAAAAACATTCGTAAAATTAAGTCATTTCGGTCTACTAACATTTAAATTATAACACGAATGTGAAGCTCTTTTGATTTCAAAGTTTAAAATAATTCGATTTCAAGGAACTAATAATGTACCAGTAACAAGGAATAGTTCATTTTTAATAAACCGCATAACTTCTATAGTGCAATTCTAAATGTTTTTGATTCTGTATATTTTAATTTCAGTCCTTAAGACTTAGATAAAATTTATTAGATTAATTGCTCGAGTCACTAATGGTTACTTGTTACATGTTACGAATAACACATTTCAATTAAGCTTTTGTATTTATTTTATATAAATGTGCTTTGCTCGACATTGTAAATTTAGATAATACATTTAACATTAACAACATTTTGTATATCGTTAGTTAGAGAACGTTAACGAAAGCCGTGTAAACTCTACGGACACACAGAAATATACATTATACCGCTGCATTGAACATTTGAAAGTCCTTCAGTAGCACGAACAATTTACTTTGTATTCTTCACTGAACCTGCAAGAAAAATATTTAAAATTATTTTATTACAAAAAGTGGATGATGTAAAAATCCAATCATATATGTTTAAAAGTGTAATATGATATATATAACGGAAAATACCATTTTAAAATTAGTGTAGTGAACAGAATAATAAAGAACTAACTTAACTGCAAATAGACCATCTTGTTGGTTTCACTGTCTATTCGCCATAAATGCCGTCTCTTGCAGTATATAATCAAATTGAAGCTGGCAAAGAAGTTCAGCAATACCATGGGGCATTTACTAATAGTGTTTTTATATATTCTATATAATGTTTGGCAAGTTATTGTCCAACAATTTCTACATATTTGACCGCATTTGATGAATACTTCTATTAGTCTCACAGAGTTGTATCCTATCAGAATGGTTTATGTATACCTGATATCAACAGTTGAATGCTTTCAACAATACAGAGTAGATCCAACATCATATCTCATGTTCGCTTTCTGACACTCCAAAATGCATCAAAAGTTATAAATGCTAATGCACAACCTAGAAACATCAATAAATTCCACAATAGATATTCCGAATAGTTATATTCAATTGTAAATTCAGTAATAATTTATTTCTTTAAAATATTGCTTAGGAAATTGTTAGACACACCATAATTACTATAAAATTTATTATTATTCTGCTAGTTTCCTACTATGTGCAGGCCTACAATGTGTGTTCCCTTTGTGAAATTGATATGTGTTAGTTACATACATAACATTGAATGCTGTACTGTAAGTTTTAAAAGTGCTTTTATAATATCGTGTTTTTTGAATCTAAAAAGTTGACTACTCTGCTTAATTTAGATTTATTGTAAGAAAGGATCGTTATTTAATAGAACGAAAAATGTTAGTTGTTTAATGAAGTGTATTTACTGCATAATCAAAGTGAAGTGGATCACTGTTCTACATACAAATAGGATGTGATTGTATATGGTTAGTTTTCAGTTACAGAATGATTTGAAACAAAAAATGTTCAGTGATGCATAAGACATTAGATTATTGTGCCTAACTCGGATTTTCCGAGTCACCGTGGTTTTCAAGTAGTGTCCATGACCCCACATTTCCTCCCACATCGCTAATATTTAGGGGAGGCGTACTAAGACATAAAAGTCCTTCATCTGACAAACAAGTAACTATTATGACACCAGGTACACTCATACTCAAATTTGTTTTCACATGTCTTTATTTGACAGTTTTTGACAAATGAAGGGTGTGAGGCAAGAACATGGTAACCCACAATGTTAAACTTGTAAGAAATTCGATTTTTACTGCTGCACAAGTCATTTTCATTGGCTGAAAGCTGATTTTTCACGTAAAGCTATACATAAAGGCTTAAAATAATTGTACCAAATCAAAATAACGAATTTCTATTTTTCATGCTGCTGTGTGGGTTACCGTGTTTTATTATTTATACGAGAATATTCGCTACCTAAGTCACTCAAGAATAAATCTTTTCACTGAACTCGCTGTAAGAAATGTTTAATTTACAAATTCTTTTCCGTTTTAGTGGCAAGTTAGTATACTGCTCCTCGTTTCCCGCCATCTTAATTGTTGGTTACCATCTTATGAATCCCAAAATGTTACAATAGGCTTACCATAAGTAAATATTGCTGCCATCTCTGGAGCACAATTTGAAGTCGGACAACATTAAACGACTCGGTATGATTCCTTTCCATCGGGTGCTGAATAACTAAAAAAATAAACATTTGTGGGTTACCATGTTTTTGCCTCACACCCTTCAAATAATATTTTTATCTTTGGATTGTGGCGTTCGATTAATTGTTTTACTTGTAAAGAATATACAAACAAATGTTTTCTGATTTTTTTCATAAAAATATTAATTAATAAGGAGAGTAGAAAGAAAAATTCAATATTGAGAAATTGTCGAAAAATTTCTAAGTCAAAAAGTCAGAAATTTGGCAACATAGAGGAAATTTAGAGGACAAGAAGGATTTATTTTCTCTCGCCGTAACAGTCCATATCTTTAGTACTATCTGAAACTGAAAATAGAGAAATGTTCACTTAAATGAAACAATACACAAACAAAGGTAACAGGCATGCATTGTACAATCATGTGACAAAAACTATTATCTTCCCCGAAATGGAGCGAAAAAATACATAAAATCTCTTTTAACTTTCGAAGTTAAAAGTTTCAATGAACGATTCAGTAAGAAATGTTTATCAAAAAGCGTTAGATCAGAACGCCCTCGTGGGGTAGTGGCTAGACTGGGGACGTGTGGAATGAAAAGTCCTGAGTTCGAATCTCTACCCATCCCTAGTAATAAATTTAAAAAAAATAATTTCGAATACAAAACGGGATGATTAGATTTTGTAGTTCGAGATTTGTTTCTTTTTTTTTTATTCCCTCATTGTTGATAGAATGGTCTTTCTTACATTACGAGTAGACATTCGGAAAAATGTAAGTGTTTTGTAGCACATTTTACGAGACAATAAACATGTGCTCAGAGCTGTATTCTCATGTAAGGTTAAGCAACAGTTCCTATGAATGTATGTGTTCCAAAGCAGTTGCACTTCTAATTTCTAAACATAATTCATATTTAAAATTAGTCGTGCACATTACGTTTCGAATTCCCAATAAGTATCAGAACGTTATGTGTATTAATATTACTTTCATGTTATGTATAATATCCTTATCTAACCCTTGATTTAGTTTACGAAATATAACAGTGTATAATGCCTACAGGTTTCTAGAATTTTCTATAATAATAATAATTATGATGATTATTATTATTAATAATAATAATAATAGTAGTATAGTATTAATAGTAGTAGTAGTCGTGAGTTTTCATAGACAGTGATATAGAATAAGAAACAAAATAATAAGTTATTTTTCTTAAATCTAGTCTAATTCCCCAAAATTCTGATAATTTCCAGTTGCCAGGATGCAAAACGTCTAATTTAGAAATAAAAGATATTAACCTAAGGATAAGTATGTTTACAACATAGATGTAACTAGCGTAATTCTTATATTCGACTTCAGCAATTTTTTTTCGTTATTACAGAACTGGATGGTTCAAGTGGAAGAGAGGTTTTTTCAAGAGCGTGAGGTCGCAAGTTCGAAACCCCTTGATTGTATAAGTTTTATCGCTCTTTTTAAACCAGAATGAGTACTTCATGCGTTGCAGCAAAAACGGAGTAAAACTGAAGGAAAAGTTAACAGTAAAACGTTAGAAAAAGAGCGTTATACTTCTAGATTTATTGTAAAATATAACATTTGCACAGGTGCTACAGAAAAGGTAGAAGAGGCAAAATACCTCGCGACCAGGTGAAACCTTGGACATTTCCTACCGTAATCTAATCCTTCTTGTTCCACCAGAGAGCTGCTGGAAGGAATGTTTATAGTAATGCTTCTACTACTCTCCGCACATTAGAAATCACTAATAATTATCATTTACACCTTTCCCAATGAACAGCAGGTTCTAGAAAAAAATATTATACGCTTTTTGTTAGATACTCTATCGATATACAACGTTTGGTTACGTTATGAATTTTTCACATGTGGATGTTTAGGTGTCAGTTAATTAAAGGGAAAATTATATTTTTTGGCAACACTGTAAAGCCTAGTGGTCCATCAGTGAGTCTTCTCCGAATACGTGACAGGAAGGCTATAGGCTACCTGCCTACCAAATTTCAGAACTTAGTTCAGTATCGGATGGTAAGACAACAACTTTGTTCATTTTACTAATTGCCTCAATGAATATATAAATCCACTGAGTCCAGAGGCGTTTTTAATGTTCAGAGGGGGCAATTGCCCTCCTAAGTTTGAGAACATAAACGTAATAAAATGTATAAAACTTCTAAAGAAATACAAATTAAACCAACATAAAATCTCACTGCATAGTAATTAAAGTATTTTTCAATTCTGATTTCTTTGAGCAGTTCGAAACTAAATGTATAACTAAAACAACAACTTGTAACGCGCTATGCAATGTGGGTTAGTGAAATTTTATTGTCTCTTATAGTAATTAATTTGTCGCCGACCTTATACAGAAAATCTAAAATAAGAAAAAATTGAAGAAATGTTTTTTTTTTACTAAGAGTGATCTTTTATGTCGGGCGTTTATCTTCGTTTTCTGTAAAGAAATTTATCTTCGTTTTCTGTAAAGAAATTTATATCTTTATACCCTTTTCCTTCCATATTAGTACCGCTTAAGAAAAATTCTACGTTACGTGTGCATGGAGTTACAATTGGATCGCCGCGATACTCTGTGCGGTGACTGTCCAACATTGACTAGACTAATCATAACAGTGGTTGTCAACGTGAGTTCACTGGCCCACAAGTATGTCGCGAAATTCCTTGCCTACCCGATGCCATTCCTCGAAAACACAGATATGTTTTATTAAAATGGTAAGATAAAAGGAAATTGAATATCTTTAAGAATGTTTCTTATTAATACAAGGGGAACAGTACATAAATAACAAATTGTAATTCTTAAAATAATTGAGTCTGTACTGTTGAGAATATCTAGTTTGGCCTTGTTAATTTTCTTTGCATTTGTTACGTTTGAGTGCGTGTAGTAAGCAACAGCGTAAACCACAGCACTGTGCTTTTTCAGAATGGGTTTTTGAGAATTATTATAATACGAGTATTTGTAGGTCTCTTCTTGTGTTTTCTTTCCTCACTTCTGAGTCGTTTGGCTCGTGATATGGTCAAAATTAGTTTGTATAATTGCCAGACGAAGGACAGCTAGCGTCATCTAAATCCTATATAGAGAGGTCTTGTTTATTCTTATAATAAGTATTCCTTTTCTTGGCATGTTGCCACTTTTAGTGCTAAGTATAGCACGAAGTAGCTTTTTATTAATATTGGCCGAGTACTGCCTAAGCGGTAGGTCTTCTCGGGTCAATT
>JAGDQP010009851.1:874-28239 GCA_022664845.1 Lepisma saccharinum | reverse complement strand
GACCATTTCGTTATGGAGTGCACTAGAGAAGTGGAACAAAAAAAAATTGTGATAAAAGTTCATATGGAGAATTCAACTAGCGTATTCGGGGAATCAGTGGCGTACCGGAAATACATATGAGAGGGGGTCAACTTGAAAATTTCAAATTTAAACTGGGGTAACTTTTTACATTTTTGGAATCAGTATTGAAAACAAAACAACTTTTAGAGGAGAACTTTTTCGATATTTTGTATGGTTTGGGAGCTACAATATCTTATTTTTACAGGAATAGTATTGCGTCACCAACACTGTCCATTGGAAATAACTTAAAAACTACTAGGTGTAGAACAGTGAAACAAAAATGTTGATGACCAAAGTGCATATGGAGAATTCAACTAGCGTATTCGGGGAATCAGTGGCGTACCGGAAATACATATGGGAGGGGTCAACTTGAAAATTCCAAATGGAAAGTTTTTTGATTAAATTTTCTTATTAGCATCCTAAACGAGAGAGCGAGCTTTTAGGAGGGACCTATAATTTTTTGTTAAAAAGGGCTACAAGCCATTTCGTTTAAGAAATCTAGGAGGGAATTGAAACTGTGATTAATTCAGAATACTGTAAAATATTGCATTACGTATTATTTTTTGCCTGTATTCATAAAGATGCGTGCTGTGTGTAATGTGTCTACGTTCTGAGAAATTTTCTAGTGTTTTTTTCTTTTACTCGATTATTTTATTTTCATTTATTTTTCCACTTTTGCCTGGTTTTTCTTCCCTATCCATACCAACATCATTGGATCATAATATGTTAACTTTCGACCTTGATATTTCAATTATTAAGTCACCCGTTATTACAATATTTTAGTCCAAGGCCATAAACATAATTTTGAAACAAATTGCAAGTATCAAGCCCGTAGAAAAAAACAAATCTATTTATAAATTTGACTGAGGACTTGACAGGCTTTTCTTCAGCATCACCTGGAGAATACACACAAGTTTACCCTTTCTGATTGGCGGAAATCTATTACCGTAGAAAATCTGGCAAAATATCTGATAGTGTTTTATCAAAATGTTTTATTGATATTTATTTATCATTTTATGCATGTTTTATTTCATGCATAAAATGATCCATACGACAAATATTTGTTATTGAATATTTTACGTAAACTACGTAAAATAGGGCAAAAAAATCTGTGCATCAAAGTGTTAGCAAGCTGAATTATGAAAAGCGTAATTTATTAAACCACCGTTGTGTGTATGGAAAGATAAATGTTTATTCCTGCAGTACATATTTAGTTTATTTGATATTACAAATTTTACCTCTGTTACATATTATTTATTTTACATATTTCATTAGTTTTTGTTACATATTATGCAAAATTATACTATTGGATACATAGAAATCCTTTTTGCTTTACTCTGGTGAAAACACCCACGCTAGCAGACGAATTGTGTAGGAGTCCGTATAGTGACTTCATGGTAAAGATCTGAATCGATAGCGCCATCAGTTACGCATCCACGAATGCCCTACCTAATAATATTCAATCTACCTTGGAATGAGCCAGCGTGACTAGCATTGTTCCAGAGGACTCCAGTTTTGTGATGTTCGTTCTTGCTTCACACCATAAAATAATATTAAATATCCATTAACACAAAAGTGTTATATACAGTTATGAAGAAAAAAAATATCATGTGTAATGTCTTTATCGAGGATTTGAGTATGATACTGAACCAGATATTAGTATTTCAAGATAACCAAACGTTTGGGCTTAAAGGTATTCCATTCAAACAAAGAAACCCATCCTTCATTTAAAGCAATGGTAATAGAGAGGATCCATTTCAGGCTTCAGCAGCAAGTACTGTGAATCTTTATACTACCGTTCTGTCCGTATGTCGACAACTTTCAACTGAGAAACTACTTAGACAACATAAAGCATGATGCCGTGTTGCGTTCTCCTTACTTACTGTCTCCTGTCATGGAATTGTTGGAAATTAGTTGAGCAAAAGAAACAATTTAAAAATTAATTGAATTTGAATTTTATTTAAGGGGTTTAGGCATCTAAAGCTCAGGCCGGGATAGGAGAGGGGAAAGGATTCGGGAAGGTGCCGGCCAGGGCCTATGCTGAAGGTGACATCCCGGCATTTGTCTGGTTTGGGTGAAAAAATCTGAGTAAATCATGACGTCTTGTCACCCTACTATAGAGAGCTAAACGTCATCAATAAAATTCAATTCAATATATTTATGGAGAAAATACATTTACCTGCCTATTTCTCTCCTTCATTGAAACTAGCAGACAATATTTTCGCTTTTCTGATGATTTTCCTCTCTCTCGTAACGTAATACAAATCGTTATATCAACAATCAGTTAATACTAAGGATAACATAATGCATTCGAAAAAATAATTCAGGAGGGAGCGGCGGCTAGAACTGGCAACCCTTTAACTCACGGTCGCCAGCCTTAAGCACTACGTCACAGAGTGCGCTGCGCTTTAGGACATTCATCAGCGTTTATTAGCCGAGCATTGAATGATAGTCTTCGTTTCGAAATTTAAAGCCAATCTTGTGTCTTTCTTCACGCCTTCTCGGGGATATAATTATTTCCGCTACATGATTATGCAATGCGTTTGTATGTTGCTTGTGTAATGTTTTATTTGAAAGATAATTATCTGTAATCTCAGTTGCTGGTAATACTAAAGATATACACTGTTTCATAGAGCGAAGAGAAATATCCTTTCTTTCCTCTCAATTTCCCCGTAAGTTTCCCTATGTTTCCAAGTTTCACAGTTTTAGACATTTTTTTCGATCATTTCTTCACCCTTCTGTTCTTTCGTTATAGTTTTATTATTTATTAATATTTTCGTGACACAATTTCAGGAAATATTCATTCTTACATGCTTTACAAGTAAAACAATTAACCGAACACCAGAATCGAAGGAGAAAAATGTTATTTGTAATAAACTGTCAAATAAAGACATGCGAATTTTTTTTTAGCATGAGTGTACATTGAAATTACTATGATTTTCCTTTTATATGAGCATTCATCCCCTTTTCTCACACATCTATGTGGCAGTTCTGCGTTTGAGATGTAAGAATTTGATCACACTTCGGCGTTCCAGTTTCCCTAGAATTCCACTTTCCGTAATGTTGGATAGAATAGAGTCTATAATAGTCCGACACATACGGAACCGGGCCTTATGGGATAATAGATCCGTTTTGGACTGGTGAAGTGTCGGACTATAAAGAGTCGTGTATTTTTCTTTGAATTAAACTTATAACAGAAGTTTATAGAAGGTGAAACATTGATACTTAGTGTCTAAATTTGTGTCAGCCTAAGGTTGTTGTTATCTACCTATTGAAATGATAAGATGGCGGACTTTCCAGTTAAAACTTCGTAATAAGTAAACGGCCAATTTACCGTTTCGTTTACTTTTTACAAGGTTTGAACTGGAAAATCTTACAAATCTTTTCCTTTCAATAATTGCATAGCAACAACTTTAAGTGATAAAAATTGTTGACAGGAGGTATCAGTTTTTCCCTCGATATGTAAGATCAAGTTTTATGGACATGTACAATATTGCATCCCAAATCCAATATATAGCTGTAGTACTTCATATTCATGGCGAAAACTTAAGTACACCCCTCGAATATAAAGGTCGAGATCGAGGATAAATTTAGCACTGATTTACGAAACTTATTTCGATAGCATCCTCGAAATAGTACCCTCCATTGTTCGATGTTCGTATATCCTAATTAATTTTACATTATAAATCAGGTTCAGGAAATACAGTAATCTGAGTATTAATGTAACATGTTAGGAATTGTTATAAAGACAATAATACTTACCACATGTGTCAGGAATTTCATCGCTTCCGTCAATGCACTCGATAACACCATTACAATTCCATAGAATAGGAATGCATTGTCCAGAGCTACAGCGAAATTCTGTTCCATTACATTTACGTTGTTCTAAGTGATCGAAAAAAAAGATATATAATATTCTGTCGCTATTACGATTGTTTGTTAAGCATTATACATACTATTATTTTATATTTAATTATGGGGTAATTTGGATAAGGACATATCGACCAATATCCGGTAAAATGAGTTATATATATATATTTTTTTTTCTGCAAGTCTGAACCTGGTAGTATCTGTCCTGGTGCTGCTGGGGCAAGATCTTTGCTCCCTATCGAACGCCTATATCAAAAAAAGCAAAACAAAAAAATCGATTATTTGGATAAGGGCGTTTCGAAACATTTGCTACTATTATCTATAGTTTAAGTTATTTTTACGTGCAGCGTATTAAACCAAATTAGATTTTTCAACAATCCTTGATATTTTTGGCATTATATCTCTCATTGTTACCCACACTACTTCTAACCTGTAACAATGAGTGACAATACATCGTCAAGTCAAGAAATACGAAATATGCTTGAAGAAGATGTTCCACTCTCCTCAGTGAAATTTTTAACGGGAAGAGAAGCCGAGGAAGCACTAAATGAGCATTATCATTTATTGGGTGGCGATCCAGCAATCGCAGATCCACAAGTACTTTCCTACGTGACATCTGCAATTCAAGATCAGAGTGACTATGTAAATGTCAACAATGAGTCGGAGAGGCATCAAGCATCGAGTCCTTCCCTTCAATACACGTCACATGAAGGAAACAAATTAAGTGTAACTGATTCAGAGTGCTCTTTTGAAGAAAGAGTTATGCCAGCGGAGCAGGAAGCTTCTTCAAAAAGTAGAACATTTTCCAGATAGTGATGTAACAATACAGAAAGATACCAGTGTTCCTCCTTCGAATCACGTGACAGAGTTGAACCATAAAGCACCGGAAAGGAATAATCCAGAATGAGAAAAAGAAGTCCTGAGACTTATGAGGATAACATAATCAAGTTAAAGAGAGCAAGAGGGGAGGAATATGTTAGCAGAAAACAAGGAAAAGAGTTTCTGTTCAGAAATTACCTTCTTCATTTGTCTGCAAATGCTTTGACAAAATACAAAGGGAAGATAGACAGCAGATTTTTGACAATTTTCATGAAATAGGAGACTAGAGCAGACAAAGTGCTTACCTTTTTGGTCTTGTGAAGCCTGTCGAGATAAAAAGAAGACAGCAAAACATGAAAAGAATGAAAACCTTTTGTTATGAAGTCCATTATTCTGAAAGGGGAATAAAAGTTTGCCTAAAGGCATTTTTGAAGCTTCATGGAATATCAGACAAGAGAATCCGTGTTGTAAGATGAATGATGACTTTGGAGAACCGTTCGTCCCCTAGGTGTGACTTACGTGGACAAAAGAGATAAGTAATAGATGGCGAGATAGGCAGAAAGTCATTATTTCCAAAAACTATCAGTCATTATTCCCGGAACTCTAACTACAATAGACAATATCTAGATGCAGCGTGTTGTGTGTTAAGAAAATGTTTGATCTCTACAAGGAACAGAACCAGGAAGGCCATGTAGTAAAGGAATCATACTACAGAAAGATATTTTATACAGAATTTAATTTAGGATTTGGATCTCCAAAATCAGATGTGTGTAATGTTTGCCATAGACTTGAAATTACAATAAAAGCTTCAAATAATGACTCAGAGAAAGAAGAAAAGGTAAAGCAGCTTAGCTCCCATAAAAATATAGCTGAAGATTCTCAAATGACGCTCAAGGATGACTTTAAAAAAACGCAACGGACGAAACCTGCGTTATTTCTGTTGATTTACAACAACCTCTTCCTACACCCTTGTTGAACGTTGAAACCTTTTTCTATTTGTGTAAATTGTGGAGGTATAATTGTGGGGTTCACGAATCAAGAGAAGAACAAGGAAATATGTTTATTTGGACCAAACTAATTGCTAAAAGACCTGATGAAATTGGGTCTTGTATAATTAAGTTTATTTCTTTGAAACCAGTTCTTCCAAAGAGACTTATTGTGTGGAGTGGCTCTTGTGGTGGTCAAAATAAAAACAAAAAATCTTCTCCATATGGTTGACACTTACTAGTAGTGGGAAAATAGAAGAGATAGTTCATAGGTTTCCAGTGAGTGGACACTCAATGCTGCCTAGTGATAGGGATTTTGGACACATTGAGATCCAGAAAAGACTGAGAAACAGCGTTTTCACTTTTGAAGAATAGCAAGATGTAGTGAAAAGTAGAAAACGGAAAAATAAGTTTAACGCAGTTGCTATGACCCAGGAAGATTTTAAAGATCTAGATATTGCAACGGACTCCTTTATAATCAGAAAAGCAGCAATGGACACTGGGAATCCATCTCGTTCCACAACATTCGACAAGTCCTTTTCAAGTCGTCAAATCCTGGGATTTTGTATTTCAATAACTCATTTAACGAGTCTGAGGAATGGCAAGCTGTGGACTGCCAGAAAAAGTGTAAGCGTACCAGATCTTCTAGAAAAGTTTCTGATGTCTTTCACCTTCTAAAGAAGTACAATAGACCACCGTCTATTAATCCGCTAAAGAAAAAAAAGATATATTGAAAATGCTTGACGACGTTCTTCCAAAGTATCCTGATTCTTATAAGGACATAATTGAATTAGGAACCGTGCCAGAATATCAGTGTATTGATGATGATAGCGAAGTCTAAATGAGGAGGTTTTGCTTACAGTGCTCACAAGGAAACGATCCCAAGGGTACACAACCGATTTGGCTGAGACTATGATGTGTTTTAGCATAGGTTAAAGTAGGAGACATGTATTTTTTATTCCGGACCCATACGCAGAAATTTTCGAAATTTTCGAGGTCCCAGAAATCAAGATAGCTAGTGGCCTTATAAGGCTATAAGGACATGGGAATTACGTTAGTTGTACACAGTCGATTTGCCTGGGGTCGGAATGTTTTAGTGTAGGACAAAGTAGAACACAATTATTTTTTCTTTCGGGCAATTTCTGCACATGGGCCCAAGATAAAAAAAATGTTTCCTGCTTTGGCCTATACTAAAACATATCACAATTCCAGCCAAATCGGTTGTGTACACTTGGGATCGTTTCCTTGTCAGTAGTGTTTCTTAAAAAAACACAGTTATGTGTATATTTTTTTATGTTTTAATTCTTTCGTGAGCTGTGACTATGTAAACAAACCTTTGCAGGATAAAGATTTCCCATCAATGTTTATTGTCATGAGTATTTTGTCCAGTTTTTCATGAATAAAGCAATAATATAAGGGCAATATGCCATTTGTACTTCCCTTGAAAGATTCGTTGCCTATTTGGATAAGGTTTTTTTTTTAGTTATCCCCAGATTTATAGGTAATCTAGGATTTTTACTCAATTGGACAGGGGCGTTTCCGAAAAATGGTCATTATCTCCAAAATTATACGTGATATCAAATAATAGATTCAACTTCTAATAGAACCAACAACAAAGAAGTACATTAAGTTGAAAAAAGAATACAAAATTAAGTAGTTTTGGTACAATTTAATTTTTTTCTTCATTTTTGTTTTTCTGCTCTCCTTAAAAATTAAAGAATTCATGGTTACGCTCTTATCCAATTTTACCCCTAATTGATCTAGTAGTCAAAAGATTGTATTGACTAATAGAACACTGGATTTATTAAAATATACTTTTCGCACGTCATTATAATTCGCCGACATAGTCAAAACTGAGTAGCATAATCATTTATGAAAATTAAAAAAATTGAATTAAGCCATATTTGAAAACGTAGTTTCCGAAAGTAATAATTCTTGTAATTTTAAAAATTATTTTATAAATGCTGGTAGCACTATCATTTGACTAACATTAATAATTAATTTTATTGAGCAAAATAGTTGAAATTTCTAAACAGACTCAAGAAGATAACAATAAAATGTGTTTACCTGATATTACTGTAAAAGAAATTAGATAAAAATTAAGTTGGACACGTCTCAAGAAGAACGTTGAACTCGCAATATGTGCTACTAAAAAATCATTCTAACCTTTCAGAAAGCTATACTGACTACTTACCACAATTCTTTTCGTCACTTCCGTCGCCGCACTCGTCACTACCATCACAGACAAATCTTTTTCTAGTTCAACGACCATTAGTACAAGTAAATGCGGAAAGTTGGCATCCACGAGACTCTGTTTAGAGTAAAATTACGAAATATTAATAATATGGCGATTTCTTAACTAGTTTAAATATGAACTTTGTAACGTAACTACTGATTAAACTAATGTTTCTAAAATATGTAAGGTTTAAAAGTTCGATCATTGACTGTTTATGTTTATTAGAATTAGTGTGGCCTGTAGAAATATCTACAGTAATATACTACATCCAGCTAAAGCCAAATTATTGTGAAGCTGAATCTCCTGTGTTTTCCATCACATTATGAAATGAGATTGTACCCACACAGCACACAATGTTGAATTAACATTTTATAAACGTTGAAAACGTAGAATTTTGACAAGGTTATATTTGGTGACGTTGAATTATACGTTTTATCAACGTAATTAATAAACGTTTAAAGAATGACCAGTATTAAACGTTGGCTTTAAACTGTGCTCTTAAACCTTCTAAAATGGTGGAAAGCACAACGTTGATTCAACGTTGAATATTTGTGAGATTTCCTAATCTACAGAAACAATTTTCAGTGATAGTTTTATGCTTAAACTTCACTAGGTGTTATATAATATAATTTTTTTCCTTATGGAAATGCACTTCTGTTTGACATTCATACAATGCATACACTCTGCGTTTGTCTTTTGTTCTCTCCTGAAAACCTGGAAAGGCAGGACATCCGCGCAGCAAGAGATCGAAATAACAGGAGGAAATCCGAATAAGTTGCTCAAACGATTTTTTTCTTTTGTATATTCTTCGTAGAATAGGTTGTCTTATCTTGTTAATAGCAATAAATGTGATACTGACAATTCTCAGACTTACTGAATGAATCAAACAATTCCACGAGGCAACCTAATTTTGTTTTGAAAATGTATAACTTTTTTATTTCGTTCAGATGCCTTTTATAGGTAAGAGCATATTGTATGTATGTAACTATATACACTGCAAAACATAGCTGTGTTAATTCAACACAATGCGGTGTCCCAGCGTGATCCCAGTTTTTGTGTGTTAAAGCAACACAACACATTGTGTTTATTTCGGTACTGGGAGAAAAAAAGTTACGGCTGCAGCGAGATTTGAATATGGGTTTCTCGGTTTGAAGTCCAGCGTCTTACCGACATCGCTAAATTATCAGGTAGGAAAAGCACTAGAAACAAACGATATTTAGTGAACAACTTTGAATTAAACGACTTCTCTACAGATTTAAAAAGTGTAGAATATCAAATTTATGTTGCTGAACCCCCAAAACAAACTAAGTTACTTGTATGGTTTAATCACTTACTATTTATCAATTGGGAATCAGAATTCCCATTCATTGAGAATATTATATTTCTATGAAAGCAAGCAAGATGGCGAAAGCCAAACACTTTTGAGTATCATTACTGCTTTCTTATCGTAACAACACGTCAAATGCTGCGCTTGCTTTCATAGAAATGGAACATATTTTCAATGAATGGGGATTGTGAACCCTTTGACAAATGGAAAAGTGATTAAATCATGGCATAAGTCGTGAGAGTAACATTGTTTGTGTTTGGAGTTCACCATTTTTTTTTACTGTTTCAATCTACTGGCCTTTCTGTCTGATGATTTAGCAAAGTTGGTAAGACATTCGACATCTAATTGAACAACCAATGTTCAAATCTCGCTGCAGCCGTAACTTTTTTTCCTCCCAATACCAAAATCAACACCGTGTGTTGTGTTGATTTAACACAAAAAATGGTAGTCATGCTAGAACACCGCATTGCGTTGAATTAACACAGCTATTTTTACTGTGTACAATTAAAGAAGGCAACTAGTATTTTAGTTTGTGGAGTTGATACGAAATAAGGATTGAAAGAACATTTGTTTTTTTTCTCGCATTATTTAAATTGAATTCTGAATATTTATTTATTTTACATTCATTTTTATATACATTATCGCTAAGATGTGTTGTTCCAATCTAAGTGGGTTTTCCCACGCTTTTTGTTTTACGTCAATTATTCAAATTCCAGTAGAGGAAAACAGAAATTCACATTCATAGACCAAAGTTCGTTTCGTCCTTCAATAATGAGTACAATTAGTTTTAACAAAATACTAATAGAAAACTCAGGATTGTGTGCATACAGTATTGGGACATTATTCTGTCCCAAAAGTGTCTGCACGCTATCCTGAGTTTCCATCATTACCATGTTGAGGGGTTTGTTAGACTGATATCCTAGTGGGAGTAAGTTGTAATTACACATTTAGGTCCTAAATGTCGTGGCCGAAGGCTTATATCCTCATTTCAATTCCCAGACTGTTTATATTGGGTTACGTGTAAAAAAAAAAAAAAGAAAAAAAAGCACAACAGCCTATGAAGGGGAGCACGTGATCAGTGAACATCTGCTTTTAGCCACTTTGAGTGGCTTTCGCTACCGGTTTAGCCCCCTCCCCCCAGGGTTGCCCTCGGTACTCATTTTCAGAGACTGGGTCGACATCTGGGATAACGGTCTACGTAAACTTGTTTCAACTTCTCGCACCGGAATCAAACCCGGATTGTTGGATTGTTACGTTTGTCTTTTGACTTTTAGGAGAAATTTCGAACCTTTCCCCACAAATCCTTACTTATAACGAATATTTAAATCTGTGCAGATGGACAGAATAAGGTAAGTTTCCCAGACCGAAACCTAGTACTTCAATGTTCAGTACGATATGCTTTAATTGAAATTGCAATTTTAGGATTGATTCCAGGTAAAAATCCTATAATCAAAGGATTTTTCCTGGAATCAACCCTAAAATTATATCGTACTGAACATTGAAGTACTAGGCTTCGGTCTGGGAGGCTTATATTATTCTGTTCATCTTCACAGATTCAAATATTCGTTGTAAGTAGGGACTTTTTTGGGGGAAAGGTACAAATTAGTCCTGAAGGTTGAATTTTGCTTCTTTCTTAACGTTGCGTAACGTTGATTAAACGTTGAACAAACTTTTATTCAACGTTTTGTTACCTTGAATCAACGTCAATGTCAAAATTACGTTGCGGAAAAGGTTTAATTCAACGTCTTTAAAACGTTCATTAAAGGTCAGATTCAACGTTGAATCAACATTTCTTAGAATACTAATCCGATAGTTGTATAAACATGGAATCAACGTAAATTCAACCAAAATTCAACGTTTATGAAACATTTAAGAAAAACTTGAATAAACGTTTATTTAACGTGATTTGCTGTGTGGGTAACTCCTGTTATTGCATTTGTTATTATGAGAGGTCTTATATATTTTTCAAATCCTTACATAAATTTATTTTTCGGGTATCCTATGAAGCTATTTTAATTCTTTGAAAGGACAATTCCTTCCTCTGAAATTATCATTCTTCAACTTATAGCTCAATTAAAACAAGAAGTGTTGTCTTATTTGACATTTTTTTTTGTTTTCAGCAACACACTACGACATCACATGTTTTGCTATATATCAAATTCTATACTCAGAACAATGATAGTTTTGATTGAGTAAACGATTCTGATAACTTGAACCCCATTAATCCAGGCATTAATATATTCATTTTGCTTATAAAACGCAATCCGACGGTACCAATGTCTTGCACTTTTATTAGATTTTTGTGTAGATTGTGTTATAGAGTGGGCCGATTTTTTTTTCTTCAGATATTGGGGTCGAGTTAGGGTTGCCTCCTGTGCCGTATTTTAGGTGAAATTTACGCGTTCCGTATTATCAGTGCTTGTCCCGTATTACAAGTTGCAAATTCTCGAACTTATTTTCAACATATCAATAATTTTAATAAATTAACAGCGACGAACTCTTTGCAAACTGTTTACTACGCAGACTGGCGAGCAGGCTCTGTTCACATCTTCAGGCCCTAGCATGAGACCTGCAGATGGGGATATAATACTTTCGCCTTGTTTGCTCTAGTTCGTAACACATTTTAACAATTGTCTAGGTTAATTGAACACTTTTCGGTGTACCAGAAAGACCACGACATTTTGTATTAAATCAACACTGTTTGTTGTATGATTTCGTTGATTCAACACTGATTGTTGTATGATTTCGTTGATTCAACACTGTGATAGTGAGTGGTAGCAAACCCTTTTTATTGTGTTGAACCACAAAAATTAATACCGTCTAATGTGTTGATTTAAAAAAAAATGGTAGCCATCCAGGAACACCCAAAATTGTTGAATTAAAAGTCATTTTTTCTAGTGCAGATGCTAACGCCAACTGCGTTTAGGAAATTGAAATATCCATTTCACGCCCGCCTGTGTTTTTGGAGTGTGAACGTTCGCAAGTAAGACGTTTTCTGTATATGTTGGATTGTTATAAAGATTTAAAATTGTGCGGGTAGACTTATAGTAGTACAGAACCTTACAAGTTACTTTCATTCTAGGTTATTTCAGATTTGTTCCGTTTATATATATATGCATCCCGTAATTTGTTCACCAAAAGTAGCAAGCCGAGGTCGAATAGTCAAAAAAAATTGTGCATGGGTACGAAATGAAGCCATGTCATGATATGATCGTCCTGAAACAATATTTAATAGAGCCTTTGTGGCCCTAAAGGGCACAATTGTTTGTTGATAAATAATTGATTTTAATGCAGTAAAAGTATGTTATCATTTCCAAATATTGGGGCTCAAGTAGTCATCAAAAGTCGTGCAAACTAAAACTCAAATGTCTAACAATTATTTTACGACCTTTTTTGACCGTTTTGAAAATTATTTTTTCAGGCTCCCATGACCCGGACAAATATTTCTTTGATCCGGCTGTGTTTCGGCGAACAAACATAACGTAACATTCTGCAACTTTCGCAAGGTGTTCAGTCTCAACATTATAACAAATTCTTCCATCATTTTCACAATTAACATTTTTTGGATCCCCGGGGCCCGGCTAATTTTTTTGATCCCCCTGTGTTCGGCGAACAAACATAACATAATATTCTGCAACTTTTGCACGATACTTAAACTCGACCTTCTAACAAAAGAAAATTCGACCGTTTTCGGCTCGTTTACTGAACTTTTAGGGTAGACGAAAAACGTGATTAGTGAAAACATCTTTTTTTTTTAATGATTTTTAGTAAACCAGAGAACTAATGAATAACATTAATTTTGAATGAGTGAAAAATGGGGTACACAGTTCTTGATACGCATTTAATATTTTAAGCTTAACTATTGTTCAATTTTCACATATTTCTTGAAAACTTAAAACATAAAGTG
This sequence comes from Lepisma saccharinum, assembly GCA_022664845.1. NCBI lineage: Eukaryota > Metazoa > Arthropoda > Insecta > Zygentoma > Lepismatidae > Lepisma > Lepisma saccharinum. The sequence goes on along the minus strand of JAGDQP010009851.1, from coordinate 15,034 downwards.
TTTTGGAATTTATCCGAAAGAAATAGGGTGTGTACATTTTCGTTTACAGTAGCTCTCAAATGCTAGAATTAATCAAAATATTTCTTCAACAAAATTTGTTTAGAATTAATCAAGATTTAACAAAGAGAACACTGAGGCTACATTGTATCTAAGATTTTCAAGTTGGTCTCTTTTATATTTGTTTGATAGATTTTATGTGAAACGGTCTACATGCTTAATCTGTGTTTAATATTGAGAACATGTGGGTTTTTATAGAATTATTTTCTAACAAAATTGCACAATATTTTGTCTTTAACCGTCAGAATACTCAATTTATTACGTAGTTAGTACTTACTGCAAATTTCAAGATCCTCGTCGCTACCATCTTCGCAAAATATTAAACCATCGCAAGCAAGGGTTCCATCAATACATTGACCTGTGTTACATCGAAATTCGGATTCCTTGCAGGTTCTTTTACCTAATGAAGAATTAGAAAAAAAAATGAATAAAATGAGTAATGGAAACATCGACAAGTAGCGAGGCTATATCAGTGGTAGTGGAAACTAATTACGAATTAAACGGAATTATTGTTGTTATTAATTTATTTACAGCATACTTCCGTTTTAATGTTTACCAACCTGCCTGCAATCTACAAATTTCTTTCTACGAAATCGCTCAACTACATTACGTTATTAATAAGTTGCGTTACTATTTTCTCATGCTACGCTTCTCAAGAATTAGGTTGTACTTTTCACCAACACCTGTTTCAATACTTTGTAAACAAATGCTTGACAAAATCGGACGATTTACTTTTACAGAATTCGATTCCTTGTTCAAATTTCGTACTTTTTGTGTCATTTTGTTGGTTCCATTCAACTGACCAGCAGATATCTTTCAAAGTTTCTGAGTAGATACAATCAGCAATTGCTGATCAGTCAGAGTTGTTAGGACTGCACACTCTGTGTGACTGTATCATTGTAAGTAGTGGTCTCGTGGAAACCTATATAAGAGAATGAGCGTTCTAGTTTCTGAAACCCATTCATTTAAGATTCATTGTGAGACAGAAGACGGCGATGGAGGCAGTTCGACTTACTGTCGCGTTATATTTTACATACAGAACACACTGAAATATCTCCAGACACACAAAACGCACAAAACCTTTACCAGAAATTAACTTTATAAAAACCACAAGTTAACGTTTTGTGAATCTACTGAAAAATATGTGAGTTTCTTGTGTTCTCAATGTGTCTTTAAATAGGCTGCTTACCGCAGTTCATATTATCTAGAGTTTGTTTTCAGATAATGTTTAGTACATTTGCCTATATTAAATAAACTTTTTGTGCATGTAGTGAGTATCAGCACAATAAAAGTTCACATGATATGCACGAAAATGTGGTGTAGTTCATTTTAATTTCAAACATGGTTGATACTATATTTTGTACTAAAAACGTGGTAAAACTAGAACATATTGTGATATATTTTCAGGACATATTGTGCACTTTGATCATCTTTTTACTGAGTTGAAATAGTAACGTCATTTACTGGGTTGGTGTATGTGAACCCCAACACTAAAAACATTTTTTTAAGTAAAGTAATTAATTATTTACATTGAAATAAATTGTTGAATGGAATATTTATTCCTCAATCAATGATTTAATTATAAAACAGTAAACATTTTCATTGAATCTCATATATACCGGTATAAGCCAATGTATAATATGTCGTAAAATACAATACCCTTATATCTTCGTAAATACAAATATTTTCATTACACTGTTGAGAAATACATGTTTGATGTAAAAACAAAATTACATTCCTTGTTTACTTTCCTTGTTTATTTTTTCGAACAGTCTTAGCATACTAACTTCTTTGTTGAATGATCTTTACAAATAAAGGTGACACATATATCACACTGTGATTGAACTTTTCTGTCTCTTGAGCGAGAACGCTGAACACATTTTCCTTGGACGGATGCAACAGGTTCACTCGCATCGTTATCTAGAATTTTAAATGTATATCTAGAATTTTAGTATGACCCAATATGTGGTTCTTAACTACAGATAAAAAGAGCAAGTACAGTAAAATTCAAATTTCAACATTAGCTCCATCTACTGGCGATTGCGGGAAAATATTTTAAGAGTAACGTTATCCCACTCAAATTAAAATTAGTGCAAGAAATATTATTGAGTACACTTACTTTTCTTGTTAATATCAATAAAAGTTCATGAGTGTCATTCTTGAATAAGTATTTTAATTAAAATGTAACAACGAAATGGATAGTTCTGGGGTGTGTTTGCACCCCATTTCTTAAAGGAAGGTTAAGTGTAGTTTGATTTGTTTAGTCCGATATTATTAGAGTTGGGTTGTCTTCCGTATCCTTGATGAAACAAGGAGTTTCGCATTAGTTTGTCAATATACTCCAAGAAACTTTGAGCTGTTGTAATTTCGTTTAAGAGTTTGATAAGTCGAGACTGGAAGTAGAGTTACAATCCGAAGTGCGTTTCTATATAATTTCGAAGATAGAAAGCTCTTGGGTCCTGGGAGTGAGCCTGGATAAGTAGGTAAGGTACCGAAAATCTATGATTAATTGTCCGTCTTTGTGGAGTAAAAGGTCCAACTTATAACAAAATTCGGTGTTGGTTTCCTTCGGTAGGAGAACGGTACATCAAACGTGAAGGTAATGTCCCAGCAAAAGAAAAAGTCGGCGAGGAATATAATTTGAAGAAATTCGGAATTAATCAAGTAACGGGGAGAGAGATTAATAAGTTTTCCTTCGTTTTCTTTTATGTTTAAATTTGGATAGCGAATCGATTAAGATTTCATGATATATTCTGTGAATGTTCAGACTTTTCTTTCTTATGTGTCGTGAAGAAATATATGTGTGTTTGATAACAATTGGATACTTTACTTCTGACAGAAGGTGTTATTTAATTCATTCAATGTCAATTCACGCAGTTCAAGGAAAACATGTACAGGTCCAGTCATAGATTCTGATAATCGTTCTTCTATGAGCTGTTTATAGCAATTTAAGAAACCGTATTTTTATAAGGGTCTGCGAAGTATTCTTTCGTAAAATTCATTGTTCATTAATATTGCAAGTATGCTGTAATAGTTTGACAAATCATATCTTAGCAACTAATTAAGATAAGGAAGATATTCTTTCTTCCTATGATATATATTTGCATATATGTTTTTCTATCAAAAGATTACTCCTGTACCGTTTGTACAAAGTATACAGAAATACTAACAACTTCTAAGAAAAATGGAAAATCTACATATTTCAAAGGATCTACTCTCTTTCGTAAAATAGTACGTAGTGTTATTTATAACTTTGGGTAACCACGTCTGGTTACTTCATTCCAACATTCCTAAAAGGGGTTGGAACTGTTACTTTCATTGTAATGGAAAGTTGGTTGTTTTCTGAAAAAGGCCTGTCATAAATTTGGGCACCATTTTCCCAGAAAGCACATTTTCAAGAAGCAAGAATTGACTTTTCAATATAATTGCGACACTTGTGTTTCCTAGAGGTTGACCAACGATTTGGTTGGTTTTATTTATTATTGACCAATCACTGATTTGGATTTTATGGCTAAATAGTTCCTCCAAGAAATTGCTATTTTACAGACTTGGCCATATTTAAATCCTATTTTTCCAGAAAATTTGTTCTGAAAAATACTAATGATTTAGTATACTTACAATAGGTTTGGGTCCGAATAGGATTTTTTTTATGACCGTATATGGATTTGTACTCCGATGCTGATAATGCCTGTAAAGCAGTTCGACCGGGTAAGGCTTTGTTTGTCCGCTACAGGGCGTTAAAGTTTGGAGCAAGTGGAAGACAGTCCAGGCAGCCGCTAGAATGGCTCCCGTAGTTTCAATTCGAACCCGCATTCGTTACTCAAAATGTACATGGACATACCTGACAGTGCTGATAAAGACTCCAAAGCAACAATATCGTGTAACAAATAGTTTGGCAGATATAGGCCAGTATTTGTCTTCACAAATGTGAGTTTTTCTACAAAGTGAGTAAAACAGAAGGGAGAGCCACAATAGGCACAAGGACAAAAGATACATACATCAGGGCAACCTTCAAAGGCACACTCCAAAAATGATACGAATCTCACAAAAAAAACTTAATTTCTGGGTGGAGCTCGGACCCCCCAAGACCCCCATCCCTCTACGTAGGTCCCTATCCGTAACTGTCAGCAAATTCAAGAATGGAAAATAAAGTAGCATTTGACACCGTGTCCATGGAGTGTGATTTTGAGGATTTTGCCTATTTTGATTCTGCCTTCTGTTTTACTCGCTTTGGGGAAAAGCCTAACTTTCAGATTGTGAAGCCAAGTACTGGCCTATATCTGCCAAACTATTCGTTACACGGTATTCTTGGTTTGCAGTCTTTATCAGCACTGTCAGGTATGTCCATGTATACATTTTGAGTAACGAATGCGGGTTCGAACCGAAGCTGCGGGAGCGTTTGAAACAGCTGCCCAGGCTGTCTTCCACTTGCTCCAAACTTTAACGCCCTGTAGTGCACAAACGAAGCCTTGCCCGGTCGAACTGCTTTACAGGCATTATCAGCATCAAGGTATAAATACATATACGAAGTCTTATAAAAAAATGTGCAAATCCAAACACTTACCTTGTTAGTTGAGTTATTTTATGTGTTCATAAAAGTGACAAAGTTTTATAATCGAATAGGCATTGGTCCAAACAAAGCAGCTAAATATGTCGGCAATAAATGCTTTTCCGAAACACTTCGAGAGCTACTGAATATGTCTGGAGATGTTGCCTCAGTTCCGTCAAATTTAGTGGTTCTCGAAATCATTACATGCAACATATAGTATTTTGAAATACATAATAAACTGAACGAATTTATTTAACTGTTCGGCGATGTGTTTATTCATTTACAGTAAAATCTTCATTTTGGACACTTTTATGACTGTTAAAACTGGGAACAGGAAATGGATGAATGTTACTCTGCTTTATGGAGTAATAAAATCGAAAATTAGCGTTTTGTTTTCTTTACTCTTAAAGGTGATATAGTGTAATCCCTTTAGTGGAAAGATTTGTGAATTTCATTTTAAAGTTTAACATTTTATTAGTAATACTTTTCCGTTAACTGAAAAGGGATTGAAACTGCCTGCTGTGTTAGGTCATTTTCTTATCGAAGTGTAAAATAAACTGGCAAATTCTGAGGTTACATACTTTTTTAATGAAATTTAAGCCTTGATTAGATATTCTATAAACCCATAACATGAGTAAGGTTACTTGCTTGCCACTGAATATATTTTGAGTGTTTATATTGCGTTTACTCTGCGAACAGTAAACAGTTCATCGGTGAACCGAGGATGACAAGGACTGCATTGGCGAAAAGCAAAGTTAAGGTGGGTATAAATCTCACTGTAGCAAACATATTTATCTGTTTTTTTTAGACTACATATAATGTTCTAATTTACTTATATTTGCAAATGATTTCCTTTCTTATCCCAACCTGGTCCATCGAAAAAAGTATGTTCGGTTACATTAAATGACTGACCTTCCAGGCGTAATACTGCAACACAGGGTAGGCTAAGTTATTGTGTGTTAGAAAAGGTGTGTTAACAAGACAATTGAGCAGTGACGAAATACAATGGCGACTGCAATTCCAAAATTATTGGATTCTTAGCTAGTGACAAAAGCATCGGCAAAGTGGTTGTAGCCGACGCCCGAGACAACTATATTCAGGACAAGCTGCGGTCAAGTCGAGAAATGTCATGTGTAAGACTTAAGAAAGATGATAAATCAAGAGACTGAAAACAAAAACTAAATATTTCTTCATGGTTTGTCATGTATTTTAATAAATAAGAATATGTTGATGGGTGGAGCTCGCTGTCCAACAACCTCAACGTGGTGAGGTCTGGGTAATGTTCAGTACATAAATTTTAAAATTAATGAAGATCTGGACTTCCCTTGGATACTAAACTATTAACTCGAAATATAAATACTGTACCTGCATCTAGCCCACCTGCAGCACAACAAAGTAGGTCTAATACAGGAGGAGCAAAACCCAAGAGTATATTTCAGTAAATGCTTACGGTAATTAATAGTGCCTTACATACGTGACAGTTCTTTAATGTATCAAAATGCTTCTCTTTAGTGTTATTATTCATAAAATGACAGCCCTTGCTTAATGTCAAAAACGAATTGCAGGAAAGCCGGAAAATTTACCTTTTTAGGTACAACATTGTGCCTGCAACAGGTCAAAACTTCAAGGTCGATGCGAAACCTCACGACCTCCTTAAAAACATTTAAAAGAATCATTGTCTTTGCCACGTATGGCAAATTTTCCACACTACCGAAGTTAAGTTTTAGGAGAGAAAAAAAATCGAGACACCCTACTATGCCACAATTTTCTGGCAAATGCGAATGGAAATCTTATATATTAAAAACGAATGTCATGTTGTTTGTTCCCTCATCATGCCAGATTCGCTTGACATATCGCTATGATTTTTCAGAAATCAGTGTATAATTGTCCAGTTTGGGACGTTATCATATTTTTGTAAACCGTAAGTGATTGTAGTGCGAACTGCCGGTAAACACAATAATATCATTGTTATAACAATGCAAAAAATACACCGTTTTCACATTCAAGTTAAAACAACAATCAGATATAAATAAATTAGTTCATATTTTAAAAAAAAAATATGGATCGTTGTAAATAAAAGATTGTAAATTTAATGTTTTAAAGCATTATAGTAGTTCTTGTCAAGAGTATTATTATTATTAGTAGTAGTTGTTGTATTTGTAGTAGTAATAGTAGTAGTAGTTGTTGTTGTAGGTATTGTTGTAGTTGTTGAAGTAATGGCAGTTGTTGCAGTAGTAGTAGTTGTTTTTGTAGGAGCAGGAGTATTATTATTATTATTATTATTATTATTATTATTATTATTATTATTAGTAGTAGTAGTAGTAGTATTGGTGGTGATGGTAATAAAAGGTACAGCATATCTGCACCGGAGAGGATGATTACGATAAAGGTTGCGCAGCTCCCAAAACTTTCCAACTTAAGGCGCAGGCGCAGTCCACCACGTTAAAGCATGCAATGGTGAATGGCCCAATGACTGTTGCCATCGTATTTTCTTCACCTTACATAAACGAGCGGGTCAATCATCTAATACTTAATGAACATTGATACCGGAAAGCTTACGAAGTTTTGAGTAACAGAATATCATGCCCAGAAATTGGTTCTATTATCTTTCTTTAATTTCCGCAACATTTGTATTATTACATAGTTAATACTTACTACACATTTCAGAATCAATGTGGCTACCATCTTCGCAACGTTGAAAACTGGTACAAACCAAATATCCTGGAATGCACTGGCCTGAATTACATCGAAATTCGGATTCCCCGCAGGTTCTTTCACCTAATTAAAAATAAAGATAAATTATTGAGTGTTAATAAAGTGTGTGAAGCGCTCATCGGTACGCAACAGATATGCATCCGCTACAGTCAAAACAAATTATGAATATTAATTTCATATCATTTATTTATTTATTTCCGCCTTCCTCCGTTCTACAACTTCGTAAAATTTTCATATGAAGCGATAATAAAACCAATTCTGGCTTTGACGAAAACATATAACCATTTTTAATACTATTAGAATCATATGACTAATCTGAAAAATGATTAAAATATTTTTGAAATTTAGTAAACATTTTTCCAGCAATTATTTTCATCCTTCTTTGAATTCATTTGTAATCAAATGCTTGAAAAAAATCAGCTATTTCGATACAGAATTTGATTCGTATCTGTTGCTTTCCAACTTGTATTTTAACTTACATGCCTCGCTTTAATTAACCGAGTTTTAAAGTACATAAAGAATTTTGGCAGTAAGTTCTAATTTAACGCGTTTATAATATATTCCATGAGATTAATATAAATTAGGCAACGATTTTATTTCATATTATATTATCGTCCCGGATGTCACTCCGTTTTTCCAATAACAAAATTTAAAATTATTACGGTACAAAGGAAACAAGGAGAGCATTATATAGCAACTACAGTAAATCGAATCGAATAAATAGAAAAAATGAAAATGTCATTACTTGTATTTAAGGAAAAGTATCCGGTTATTCCAAAGATGACGGATCTCAGGAATTTCAGAAGGTGTGCCATTTTGGCCCCGAATGCCACCTTACCCTTTCTGTAATATATAAAATTTAGATGAAGCTAAAACAAAGGGAAAAAAGATAAAAGTGAAGAAGACATGAAATGAAATAACAGTTCAGTTTAAAGGTCTAATCCTTTTATGTTGGTTTAATCCCAATGTTATTGTGTTTATGAAATTCCATCGTTATTGGAGCTTCTTAAATTCACAATTCAGTCAAAGTACCTTCGAACTTGTAGAATATCATCTTGCTCCTACATGATGTGGTTGGCTTCTAACCTAAAAACTTTAATGTACTAACACTTCTATATTCTCAGCAGCATCTTTTAACTATAAATTTATTTTAACAAAATGTTTGAAAATGTTAAACTCATTCGGAAGAAAGTAATAAAGTAGAAGTCCCTTCCGTTTATACTATTGTGAACGAAACAGAATGAAAACTAACTTGGAGACTTCTCGATAAGAATTTTGAGTTCGTAATATGAGCTAATAAAATGCAACAAATTAACCTTTGAAGAACATATACTTATTACTTACTGCAATTCACTGCATCACTTCCATCGCTGCAGTGGTCATAACCATCACAAACAAATCTTTCTCTAATGCAACGTCCATTATTAGAACTGAATTTTGAAGGGTGGCACCCCTGAGACTCTGTTTAGGATACAAAATACAGTTAATTAATGGATACAAAAAGGTGTCAATTGAAGGCATCTGGGGAAAATAATGATAATCCTAAACATTACAATTCAACTGGTAGAATTACCAGGTGCGTAAATATGAAACCGGAATTTATGTACAGAAAAGACACAGTGATTGGATGACAATGTTAAGAACTATTTTATTCGAAGTATTGGCCATCGCTAGCGATACATTTCTGCCATCGTTCCGGCATTGTGTGGATGCCAGACAAAAAAAAACCGTGCCTCTTGTGCTGCAAACCAGTCATCAAGCCATTTTCATAAGATGTGAAGCGCTGGTCAGCAACTGCGTGTTCCATGGATGCAAATAAGTGAAAATCGGAAGCGGTCTGGTGAGTAAGCCACATGCCGAAGGATTTCTCAGCGAAACGTCGTAATCGTTTCCTTGACCGGTTTTGCTGTGTGGGAGGGGGCATTATCGTGAAGCACAATCACTTTATGTTGTGTTTGGTCATATTCTGGTCGTTTTTCATGCAATGCTTGATACAAATCGATCATTTGTTGTCGGTAACGTTGGGTATTAACGGTTTCGCCAGGTTTCAGCAGTTCAAAATAGATCACTCCCTTCTGATCTCACCAAACAAAAAGCATTGTCTTCCGTCCTTAGCGATTTGGTCTTGCAGTCGATGTCGCCGGTTCTCCTGGAGTTACCCATGATCTTTTACACTTAGGATTCTCGAAATAGATCCACGTCTCGTCACCAGTCACAATTCGATGGAGAAATGATTTCCTTTTGTACCTGGCGAGCAGAAATTCGCAAGTGGTTTTTCGGTGTTTCTGCTGTCGTTCAGTCAATGCATGTGGAACCCATTTTCCCATATTCTGAATCTTGCCCATGGCTTTTAAACGTATGTAAACTGCTTCTCGTGTCACGTTTAATGGATCCGCGAATTGTTGTTGCGTTTGAGCGTCATCTTCATCCAACAAAGTGTAACAGCCTAGTTGGCGTTCCATTTTTATTTTTATTTTTCTCCCCTTTTATTTTCTTAGTCTCCGTTTTGTTTTCTTTCAGTGTGTTCTCTTTAGCTCATTCTCTTTGGTTGGTTTTAGACTCTTTGAGCGTTTTCCGCTTGGATTTTTCTTTGGATTTTTATCGTTATCCATCCAGGTTTTCGTTAGTCACGCAGCAATGACTTGGATCTAACGCTTGTTTTTGATTGGCCCTAGTCAATGCTTCGTGACTTGTTTTTTGCTGATTGGTGTGAATCAGCCTTCTTCTCCGTTTGCTGGGAGAACTGCTCTCCCACGCCATGTTAGTTTAGTTCCAATTTTTTAACCGAAGCGACCAGATGCATGGGCTTTCCATCACCTGTACTTCCTAAGCCCTGTCTACGAGAGGTAGCTATAAACACTAAATTTAGCGTAATTTTTGATGATACTTCGATTGATTTCGTCCGTTCCGGAAAATTACCTTAAATCATATTAAGAAGAATAAAAACCGATACAAGTGCTATCAGGACTTTTTCGTCATAATTTCGGAATTTTCACCTCATCAAAATTTAATATTTTGTTTTGAGATTATTTGTCAACATGTATAATATGTTCTAAATTTTAGTATGGGGCCGCTATTGACCGAATTCTTGCATTATAAATATCGGTTCGTTGGAATTCAATAATCAAATGCCAATTTCTCGTCTCCCGTTTTTCCATATCTATTCGAAATTCCCGGTTAGCCATGTTTGACAGCTACCGCATATTTTCCATACTTGATCAAATTAGCAACCTGTCTGCTCGATTATTTTTGCGTACCGCTTTGATGCTAATAGTAAATTATAATTTATTCGACATGGTTCGATAATTTTGGTTTCAACTCCAGCCACTATTCTCCAATGAAAAATCATATTTTATAACAATATTTTGTATTTTCAAAATTTATTCAGAACGTCTTTTATATAACGTAGTAATCGTCTGTAATGACGTCACGAAAATATTAAGGTTAAAGTGATTCTTTAATTATCATGCATTTTGGACTAGAACTTCTTTCGTGTAAGTGATACTGTACTCAAACTTTTCCAAATTGTACAACAATATTTCGGAAATAATTTGTGAAAACATCAACAAAATTTGTTAATTATTACAGAAATTATGGACATTTACGTGTGACCACATAACTTTCAGTTCGGCTTAATTCATGTATACCAGCGATTCAAATTTGTTTGTTTTACAATGCAACAGTAATTCTGTTCAGATTCTGATAAAATTATCATAGCCGAAAGCGTGAAATATGTACATTCAAAGCAATAAATCGAAATTCTGAAATTTTTATATTTCTTCGAAAACAATCTTGAGTTTATGTTCAGTGAATGTAGTGTAGAAACCTCTCAGTTAACCAGGTACGATATAAGGCATTAGTTCATAATCCTCGTACAGTGTTTGGTAATATTTAAAATGTGCAGTGAGTTATTTAATGTTTAACTTGATATCTATTGGAAATTAGCTATGAATTGTTACGTGAAGTTGACAGCAATTGATACTCATTATTTCTGTGTTTCGGTAAACCTATCGTTTTAAGTGATGTGATTTTAATTAGTTTAGATCGGTTCATAAATCCGTAGACCAGTGGTAGGATTCTTTCGCCAGCTGAGAAGTGATAACTTGGGAAAGGAACTATATATTGAATTTCTGGTTATTTCTGCGTTGAAATATGAAGTGACTCCAGCATGTGATTTGTGTGAATAATATTATTTGCGTTTTGCGTTATGACACTACGTTTGGACTGAGTTGCGACCGTCATTCGTTGTGTTCGTTCGTCTTTATTTCAGGAATTGCGATTCCAGACTACAGGTGTGGGCCCTACTAAGGTAAAGGTAAGACATGGTCTTTTGCCACCCTGTAGACTTCGAAGTGAGTAAAGACATAGTATGAGTCACATATGAGTCGTTATGCGTATCATCGTTTGAGATTATTTCCCAAGTGAAGATTTGCGTTTTTCCTTCTTAATCTGTCGCTAATCTGAACCAGCTGGTACTTCAGAGTATGAACTGACGATCTAATTAAAAGATTGGAGGTGTCGCCTTACCGGTATTTCCTCCCTCGATCTAAATTAATTTTTTTTACAGTGATCACAAGGATCTGGAATCCTCTTTCCCAGATATTCTTAAATCTGGAAGGCATTTCTGCGCCGCTCGTCTGGGGTGTAGAAAATGTTTGGAGCTAGAGGTTAAGTTAGATGCGTTGCGTGGGTACTCTAGGCTCCTGGCGACCCTATTTGTCTGTGTGATCCACTTTTGGGATCATTAGGTTGGGGGTGCCTGTTGCAGTTTTTGTGCGACTCCAGCCAGGATTGCCAAAAACCTGTTCTGTGCGTTGCAGTTTTTGGCGATTCTCAGCCAGGATTTGTGAAGCTGTGGCACTTCTTTTGTGAGACTGTATCTCTGTTTTCGTAGTGCTTTTCTACGCTTTTGTGAAAAAAAAAAAAAAAGTATCAATTGCTTGAAACTAAATTGAGTTTTAGATAAACTGCACTTATTAAAGCCGATAAAAGTTACTGAGAAGAAAAGGTTGTTTCGTTATGAACTACATATTAAAGTGACTGGAGAATTACTAGTTATTATTTTCTTTGCGTACTTGTGGAGATAGTGGCTTACGTCGAGTTAGGTTAATTTTTATTAAGTTAGGTACAGTGGAAACTGGATGACTGTGGCATTGATTATTGGAATCGAACTTCCGGTATTTTGTGGGGAGGACGTTAATAGTGGTTCCTTGATATATGATATTGTGTAAATATATAATGAGTAATCCCTTAAGTGACGATAACATGAGTGCTGATGGTCAGGATTATCATCCTGTATGCTGTAATCGCAATGGTGCGATAATGACTTGTACTGCTTGCATGCAACAAAAGCATTTACGATGTGAGCGAATAGCGGCTGACTTGAAACCTCTCTTAGAGTCGCGATATATTTGCAAGGCATGTAGGTCAAGTAATACTGGGACAGTCGAGGATGAAACTGGGGACGGAGTTCGCGTTGATTCCGAATCTAACGAAACCGAACCTACCGGTATCAGTAATCAGGGTACTTTATTGGATGCGCTCACCAAAATGATAAATAATCTTGGTACCGAGATGAAAAGTGATATGCGTACTCTTGAAAGTCAGATAACTATTCATTGTGCTAATCTTGAAAGTAAAATTGATGTGCAAGGTTCAAAATTAGACAGCGTTGTTAATGACATGAATGCGAGATACGACGAAGTACGTAGCGAGATCGCGAGTGTCTCCTCGAAAACCGAGTCTCTCGAATCCCAAGTGGAAAGTTTGCGTATCGAAGTTGAAAAATTGCGTACTAACGCAACCGAACCTGAAGACAGGGAAACTTGTCTTAAAGAACCGATAGTGAGTAGTGAAGCTCAACCTTTCTCTACTTTTATTCCTGTAACCAGTTTAGGATTACTTTCCATGACTACAACCTCCGTAGTGACGACAAGTCAAGGTAAACCAGTGTACTCGCTGACTACTACGACTGGAACGAATATGCCTAGGATTTCGTCCCGTAGCGAGGACTTGTTTGAGGATAGGAGACGTGTCGATCAAAGTCGGATGTTGGGAAAGCGAACATGGCATGAGGAAGTGACCGATGATGTTTTTCCTTTTAGGTCTGAACCTTTTAAGTATCGACATCCTTCTGTTGCCTCTTCTTTACAAATTCCGTGTTCTCAACAACCCGAATTTGATCGAGATCTCAGGTTTGAATTTCCTAAGGAAACTCCTACGCCGATTTCTGTGGGTTGTCATGTTAAACCCAATGAATCTTATGATCCCTTGAGACTATCTCAAAAGGAGGACACTGTGTGGCCTCAGTTACGTCAGGTTGGGAATGTTGTTGATAGTCATTCTGCGCGTCCGTTACGGCTTAATGACATCAATTTCTTCCCTACGTTTAGTGGAACTCCCGGGGAATCCGCTAGGAAATTCTTAGCTGAAATTGCTCAGAATAGCGACCTAATGAAGCTAACGTCTTCTGATAAAATGTTGGTTATTGGTCGTAGGCTGACTGGATTAGCTTTGATCTGGTACACGCACGAGAAAGCTAAACTCGTTACTTACGAAGATTTCGTACGAGCTTTTCTGGATCATTTCGAAAACCCCAGGCTTAAAAAACGTTATTTGCAACAGCTCTACTCTGTAAAATATCATGCAGGTGTTTATGAAAATATGGCACAATTCGCTTGGCAGTTGCTAGATAAATATAAATTATACGCTTCGCCATATGTTGAGGAGGATATATTTGAAATAATAATTCAAGCTCTTCCTGAGTCTATAGGTAAATTATTAAGATTGCACACTCCCGAAAGCATAAATAATCTTATTGATATGTTAAAGAATTTAGA
>JAGDQP010009850.1:26558-49502 GCA_022664845.1 Lepisma saccharinum | reverse complement strand
AATATCGTCCACTTTCAGGTTGGGCCCTTTCTGTAGAATATCGTCCATTTTTCAGGTTGGTTCCTTTCTGTAGAATATCGTCCACTTTTGAGGATTGGTTCCTTTCTGTACAATATATCGTCCACTTTGGAGGGTTGGTTTCTTCCTCAGAATATGGTCCAATCTTGAGGGTTGGTTTCCTTCTGCAGAATATCGTCTACTTCGGAAGGTTGGTTCCTTCTGCAGAATTCTACTTTTCAGGGTTGGTTCCTTTCTGCAATGTGTTCCATAAAATACTATTGAAAGAAACGTTACAAAATTCACGGGAAATTAAAAGAGCGAGGCAACAATGCGTGAACTGAACAATACGTAACGCCTGGATGGATGAAAACTAAGTGTTTATACGACAAACTTAGCAGAAAGTAATAACCATCAACGCTTTACAGTGTACCAAATTTAAGTACTATATTTATCCCGTTTCTCTATAGTATTGTTACTCTTGAAAATAAATTTTATTTGCCACCAGACCGAGCGGGGTAGCTCACTGGAAGCGTGCTTTCCCCGTAAGTAAGATGTCCTGGAAGCGATCACCATCCTGACTGATTTTCCAAAGCCAAAGCAGGCGAATGCCGGGATGTTACCTTAAATTACACCAAGAGCCGCTACCTTCGATTCTTCTACGAAGAGAAAAATGTCCATGACGTGAACGCATGTAACCTTAAGATGCTGTTAATGCCATACAACTAAATTGTATGAATTAGTTACAGCACATGATGGTTAGGTTTAAGCAATTACACTATACATTCAATTACAGCATAGATGTAGGTAATTTAAGCCAAGCTGTTAAAGAGCTTTGGCTTGCTGTCACCCACACAAGACCCTTTTTTTTATTATTGAAATCTAATCACAAAGATAAAACATCCCATCACGTGCCACATCCAAATGCCAAACCATTGTGCTTCGAGATGAACATTAAGCGTCGTATAAAGACATTTTCTACATTGTCAGTGTCAACATTTAGAGAGAAGGGAAGGGCAGGAGGAAGAATGTGCATTACCAGAAAAGAAGTCTTCAAGCTTTGTGACATGAACGTTAAAAGGACTTCATAATCAATAAACAAAGAGTAAGAAAAGAAAGAGATCATGCAATACAGGAAAACACATGCCAAAAAACCAGACATATTTACAGAACACTTGTAAAAACAACAGGTACTAGTCTCTAGTGTGTTCCAGTAGGTTTTGATTCTTTTTTTTTTTTTATTCTTTTAAATTTACATACGAAAAGTCTTTGGTTAGTCATGAAGCTCCTATACATTACCTTGAGACACCATTTCCCTGGTGCAAAGCGCTACAAGGAAATAAATGTATGAGTTGGCTCGTTTCCCCTTTTTAAAGAATGTTTCTATAGCTAGAATGTTTGCTCTTTCTGGTAGGAGCCCGTAAACACTACGAGATGCATACTACAAGACCACATCGTTTTTCTTCTTATTCGAAAACATACGGTGAGTAGGTAATTATCCTTATGTGTGAATTAACGTTATACTGTAAGTTATAACTGTGCATACTTGATGACTTGAAGTAAATAAGTGCCATTTTCCAATTTATAGGAAAACCAAGGTTTAAAATTTCTATATAGGTCAACATGTCTCATAGTTTATGAACAGACGATACAAGGAGAAAGAACTGTCTGAATTTTGATTCTTACGTATGTTATAGCGATCTAACTCAAGTATATACAGGAAAAAAACTGATAGGTAATACATATAATAAATCACAGCCATATTCGATCCACTACTGGATGAGGCCTCTCCTCGGAGGAAGGAGATGGTCTACTGCTCCCACGCTGACCAGACGGGTTGGGAGAGGAGAGCCTAAGCTCTGACTGTGATCGCCACTATCTTTTATTCATAGCAGCTCTCAATTGCATCACGATGCTGGGTAGGCACCATTCCAGACCCACACACCTTGGAAAAATCCTTGGCAGCGCCGGGAATCGAAGCCGGGACCCCGCAATCCGTAGTCAGCAACGGTAACATACATATAATAGGTGTAATTTGAATAGACGGGAAAGGAATTGTAATTGCAATAAAATTCAGTATAGAAAACGCAGTCAGAGAAAGTGGGATTCAGTATAGTAAAATGAATCCGACTTTTTCTGACTGCGTTTCTTATACTGAAATTCCACCTTCTCTGACTGCGTTTCCAATACCGAATCCCACTTTTCTGACTGAGCTACCTTTACTGAGTCCCAATTATTATTATTATTATTTAATGGACCAGCTCAATTTTCAACACGAAATACCCTTAGCCACCTCTCAATATCAATAGCGTACGCGCAGAGTGTGAATTATTTTTTATGTGAATGTGTGTCCGCCATGTTGTTTTTCTGTCTCTACCAGCATGCTGTCTACTAATTTTGTGACTTGAAATTCCATGATTTTCCATGATTTTTTTTTTTTTTTTTAAATTCCCTCCCTGACTTCCTTGAATATTCCCTGAGTTTTCCACATTTATATAATTCCTCGAGTATTCCAGCTTTTCCAGGATACCCTGACCAGATATCCACTCGTGTATCCAACTGAACTTTCATTCTATGTATACTCTACTGAAGATGACATAAAGTTGAAATATCTAGTGACCTTATAGTGTTAACTGTGAATTTGTGCAAATGATCTCCCTCAGGACACTACGTTAGTACAATTCCTTTCCTCTATATTCAAACTTCACTTATACATCTAACTACATATATGGTTGTTCCTGTGAAAAAACATATTTTCCACAAAAATGGCCTTACATCGTTATTTACTTCAAGCCATCAATTTGAAGTTTCTAACTTTTATAACTTTTAAGGGACCGTGATGGCTCAATGATAGAGCGCTCATCTCTGGTACAAGGGGTCGTATATTCGATCCCTGCTCATGTCATGTGGACTTTGTGTTGGACAAACACCATGGGCGCGGATTTTCTTGAGGTTCTCCAGTTTCCTCCCACTTTCTTCATTTCATCAGTTCTTCCATCCTGAGCCAAAGTTGCCTAAAGGTCTTAAGAATTAAATTCAAATTCAAATCCTAATTTTCACTTTTTTTTTCTAGGTTCGTCTGTGAAGATAAACTGTCTTTGACACTGCCTTGAAAGGATTTCACCGCGGAGGACTGATTTCACTATTTGGACTATCCTTTTGTTTATGAGTTGAAGAGAGGAATAAATATTTCATCTCTTGTGATCTAGAAACCAGAAGTTACTAATTGGTACCACCGTTCCTTGTTAAATGATAATTCGAAATTCTCATACGAGAGGCCTCCTTCTCTACCCCCAGCTGTCAAAGGAACCCAACGAGAAATGACCTTGGATAACTTCAAGTACTCTGTCCAAATTCTTTCAACAGTGTCACTACAGAATCCCTTATGATTGAAGATACCTCCAACTGTCCTCCATAACCAAGGCTTCAACATGAGATTGATGGGGAGTACAGACCTTGGCAAATCTTCTGTTGATTGCCGCCAGAAAGTAAATTCTGAACCCACTTCCGAAAAATACTGTCAACATCGACAATGTCCCCAAAAACATCCCTCGACTGATGATGAATATCGACGGCTTTGTAATCACATACAGAAATATTTATAATACAATGCTCCTTCATAGTGAAATCCATTGTTTTAGGGCAGTGACAAAAGCAACTTTACTTCACAAATGAAGCTAGAAACATAAGTTAAAGTTAGAACCCTGAAATTTTGCAGTTATAAGTTAAATTGTAAAGTTAATTCACACACAAGGACATTTATCTATCACCGTATTTTTTGAATAACAACAAAACGGTACGGACCTTTCGTATGACCCTCGTATACAAATACCCAACAACAAAACAGAGATTGACTAATGGTTGAAAGTTTTTGACAACCTTCTCTTTAATTATTATTCATAGTACACTAAGGAGAACTTTGTTAAATATTTTAGGTGTGTGTGTTTTTAAAAAAAACCTATAATTAAGGCGGTGAAATACGTAAAGAAAGAAAAAAAAAATGAAAAGAAAAAGAACAAGCATTGAACAAGAATTCACATCATAATACAGTAAATTTAAAGTTTAAAAGACCAAAAACGTAGTCAAAAAAACACAGACATTTTCAAACTGCCGCACATTATTATGCAACCACCAATTGAAAGAAACAAATGCCTTCCAATGACTAAGACCTTTTGAAAATACATGTAAGTTAATAAATTGTGCATTAAAACACGGAAAATATGTACATGAAAATCTACAAGCACAGTTTGAATGAATTCATTATTTTGAAAAACGTCTCGGATAATCATGAATAATTATATATAAAAGTATTATTTAATTACACATAATTATGTATAATCAAAAGAAACAAATAAATGATTATCGCAAGTTCTTATTCTTACCAAAATAATGAAATTAATACATCAATAAAAAATGTACAACAGTTTTTAAAAAAGACAATTAATTTCTTGGTGATTAAAGGAAAAGAAAAAGCACCTTCAGTACTTACACTAACGGTAACTGATCTGCTGGAATCCTTCTTCTTATACTGAAGATAGTTTTCCGTCCTTACTCCGAAAGCACAACACAACATAGCTGCCGTCTGCACATCAGTTTGTCTGACATAGTGAGCAATTCTGCGGGACAAAAAGTAATACATTTTAAGAAAAGAAAATAATACTACTGAACCAACATACACAAACAATTGCAACATAATATATTGACTTATATTCCGCTTATACACTCACATGCCATAATTCATGGAATATCCACCTAGTTGTGTCACCTGGAGCCCGGAGAAGGCACTCTCTCGATGAGGCATGCGTGCGGAAATCCTCCTAGCTACGTAGCCCACTAACCATCCCACAATTCCGTCGAAAAATTCTCAGATAACAGGCTGCAGCTCAAACAGAACATCTCCACAATGCCTCTGAAGCGTTCCACGGTGTTCACGTCCGAAGATCGGTGACAATTCTATGGTGCTGAAGTTACTACCACGTGATGATGACATGAAGCATTGTCTTGCTGAAATTTCCCATCTTCTCGTTGGTACGTGAATGTATGTAGATGTATTCCAAGGAGGAACAGCACGTTAAGACTTGGCAAAGATTCCATCACTTGCCAGGTGAACATGACCCCATACCAACCTGAAACCATCAATCACCAAAGTTGAACGATATCTTCGCATTTTATGCGCATAGCTTTATGGGGTCTGCGCTACTAAACTGAGCCCTTCCATTAGCCCGGAACAACTGGTACTGTGACCCACAGAACACGTCAGCTCTCTAAGGCCACACCTCAATGTTCACGAGGCCAGAACAAGTCAACTGTCCTGTGGCGCTAGCAGTGAATTCTCGTGTGTCACCTGCTTCCATAGCAGATGATAAACACTGTAGTTCTTGTGGATATGTTTATGGTTTCTGCCTGGTCGAAGGCGGTTGTGATTAGCGCCATGGCCTTGCCTGTTAATTACAACGACACGGGACAGGCGTTACGTTCCACGTGCAATACAAAACCGTCGCTATTCAATAAACTGTTCAAGATGCGTGAATATATACGATATGCGAAAACATGATACATCCTTGACTGCTCATCGCCTTGGCCATGTTGACTACAAAAATCTGTGTTACACACCTCCGAGATCACTATCTACATCTTACACGTATCATGGAGTAAGCCTATGTGGTCAGAAGCGAGTCAAGGATCGTCTAGCTATTAGTTACCCCATGAATTACGGCATGTCCGAGTCTGAGTCAAAACTTGAAACAAACGAAGTAATGAAAAATTAGTTACTAAAAAATCACAATTTCACGTAATTTTCAAATATAATGTAGTCATCGAACAC
Organism: Lepisma saccharinum; assembly: GCA_022664845.1. Lineage (NCBI taxonomy): Eukaryota > Metazoa > Arthropoda > Insecta > Zygentoma > Lepismatidae > Lepisma > Lepisma saccharinum. The sequence goes on along the minus strand of JAGDQP010009850.1, from coordinate 43,681 downwards.
TGCCTTGCAAGGAAGTTGAGTTGCTGAAACTTTGCCAGTACATTACTATCATTAAGTGTCATAAAATGAGAGGATGCCTAGGTCTCCTGGATAAAGTTGATTTTTTTTTCTACCCTAATAAAAATACTGTGCCACCCAGCAGAAAATGATCACGAAATTCTTATGTGAGTTGATCTCATACGCACTACTTTTTAAAAATAATGAAAAGTAAAATTAATTAATTTTATTATGGAAATTCATCGGCTACAACTTAATTGTATTTAACTCATATCATTTGTATTGGTGTTTTTATGAAAATGTATCACAGAATTTGAATGTTATGCACGGCCTTTAGGCAATTTGGCTCAGGTCGTATGGATAGTGATGGGAGTATTGGAGGAATGAAGAAAGTGGGAGAACCCCGAAAAAAACACGCACACGGTATCTGCCCACCACAAAGCTCACATGGGATGAGCTGGATCGAACCGACCACAAGCATCAGAGGTGAGCGCTCTATCACTAAGCCACCGCGGCCCATGTATCACAGAGAGAAGATATACACAGCCATTACACTTTTTATCCTCTCCATGTTATATCAAAAATAATACTTTGTAACAGCTGACTTCAATTGAATAACAGAGTCTAAAATCTGTAATGCTTACACAAGCTGTCTCAACAGATCATAAAGGTAATGTTGTTTATGTGAAGGTTCAAATGTGTAACGTCCCAGCTCTCCTGAAATAACCATAACAAAAATAATATTATCAAAACCATTAACAAGATCTAAACTGCTTCTCTCTTGGTTCATTTGGTCATTTGGCCATTTGGCTTATTGGCTCGCTAGCTCTCATTGGTTTCACTTTTGGCATATATATTAGGTAGTACCCATGAGTCCAGGATTAAAAATCACAACTCAGTCAAAATTACCATCCTTAGGAAACAAGATTCTCTTTCACCATAATTCCTGCAATTGACTTGGATTTCATCGTAAGTAGGTGAGCTGAGAGTACTTCGCTATTTTGAACGTTTTCAAAATATATATTGTCCAATGGTATTTAACACCCACTGCAAAAGGTAATTATAAATAAGAATAGGATTTATTTTATAAAAGAACCCAATCTCATATTTATTCAAAGAAAAGAAGTGAAAAGCGTTTTCGGTTAAAACAATCTTTCTATCTCATCTCTGTGTATTCAGAAACCAGCCAGAAAAGAAAATATGACATTAGTTTTCAATCAACGACAAGCTTGGTAGGAGAATGTTGCAGTAAAGTATCCAATTTCACAGACACTGATCAAGGTACAAGCATACGCAGCAGTTCAAAGTACATAAGAGACCAAAGTGCGATCAACACAGACTCATTTCTGATTGGCTACAAAGTAAGTTTACAGTGATCTGCCATTGGCTAGTTACAGACGTCCAGGCAATGAGCGTTCCTTTAAAAAACTTGAGAGAGGGCTCCCTCAAGGCCCGCTTACATTATTTTACCAATGAGAACAAGTCTTCGATGATGTGACCCGACTCAGCTCTGAACCAGTCAGGAGAGAGAGAAAGTTAAGTAGTCCGAAGCAGTTCTGGCTGAGAAGGAAAGGTCTTGTTTCCAGAGGCAGCTTGCATTACGAATAACGACCGAGGTTTCAACCCAAATCTACATCTTCGCCGCAGAGAAGCTTGGTTCATCGCCGCAGTTATAGAGGTATGAGAATTGGGTTCTATTATGTATCACGTCCGTCATATATTCTGATGCTCTCTACGTTCCGTCATTTGTATTGTAGATCTTGTCCTTAGTCTGTATAAATGCATGGGTGTTATTGGCTTCGTCTTCAATCTAATCTTAGTAGGTTCTTTCCTTAGAACCCCAATAGATAAGTTAACTAACCCTCGGTGTTTTAATCTAAGATCCTATATTTGATGCCATATTAAGTGCTCTACAAGAGAATTGTTAGGTTTTAGCTGTTTAATATTACCGAAAGAAAGTGTTAAAAACTGTTTCCAACAAGCGTACTTTAACGCTGCAGTGCAATACTGACAAAACTACAGGTAAGCTACGCTCCCCATTCAGATAGTTTCTCAACGAACCTGAGCAATTTACAATATCGACTGTTGTTTTACATAGAGGAGAGCCAGTTTCTTTAACCTTGAATATTAAGTAAAATCTTATTGAATAGCCTTAAGCCCTCCTAGACGTACATCAGTGACAATTTTTTTCTCGTACATCATATTTCACAGATTCCACCAATTTTGACCAAACTCCAAAACACACTACATAGTGTACGTATTGACCAGCGATCCTGTTCTATAACCCACCCGATTTTGCAGAAATCCTGGCCTACACAACAAAATGATCAAAACAGCTATACCGAACCTTGACATGCTCTAATAATATTATTGTACAAAAATGCAGCGTCGTAGAATGTTCTCGCTCTCGCTATGACAAAGTTGACTTTTTATTTAACTCATTTGAACAGGCAGTTGTAACCTAAGCCCACCACATGTCTCAGGCACGACGTCCCTTGAACTTATTGGGGGTAGGGGGGCACGGATGGGGGAGGTAAAGTCTAGGGACTCAATCATTTGGTCAAACTGAGGATAGTTCTCGAAAACCTTAGTCAGGATGATCGGCAGCAACACTTGATCTGCGTGCCCCCCCAGTTCCGTTCTGAAGTCCGTGACCATAACCACTGGGCATAGGCATAAGACCAAATTCAAGCAGAGAAAAAGGAGTACACATGTTATTAAAACGCCACATATATATAAAAATCTATTGCAAGGTTTTTACCAAACAAAATTTTGAGGGTAAGTACCTGAGATCGAAATAAGAAGTTGTTATGATCGGATGTCGACAAATGAGTACTTTCGGAGCTATAGGCTTCTGAAAGGGTGAGCAAATGAACTTGAGATCTTGATATTCCCAATATCACCAACACTAGAGTTGACGCGACATGCTATCGGGAAACAAGTGAAGCTATTCTAGAAAGCCTGCTAGATCCACAAAAAGCATATTCCAAAATTTTAAAATGGGGGCGATATTCTACAAAGGTAATATAAAGTAAAGATGGGTCAAAATCAGCACGAATGAGACGGCTTGCCTGCAGGTTACAATAATTCCTTTAGGAGAACCTCGGAATATTACAAACCTTCAGTAAATGCCCGAACCATCTTCATTAACGACCTGAAACTTGTGTAAAACATATATAAATCTGTTATGCAATGTACTCACAGCGATTCTAACATAGCTCTTCCAAATGGGTGACAAGGCCATGGCATGTCCTCCTCTCCTTCCGTTTTCCTTGGTGTAACTGGTCCTGCAGCATAAGCGGCAAGCGTCCATACTTGAACTAAATCTCGACGTCCGACTGTAGCAGCTACAGCAGCATTTCGATGGCACATCCCAGGAACATCGTAACAGTCGAAGCTAAAGAATTAAACCAAAAAATTTGTACATTTAAAAACAAAACTGCGAACAGAGGCTTTATAATTATCAAGTGAAACACAAGTTTAAATACTTCGAAATTATTAAAAAAAAAATCAAGATTGGACAAGTTTTCGAGATAATGCCACTATTGCGCTCCGAGGATTCAAATGGTAAAAAATTATCGAGCGGCCGTAGCTCAGTTGGTAGAGCGTTGGCTTCGCGTTCGGAAGGTCCTGGGTTCAGAACCAGCGGCGCGCCATTCTGACTGAGGTTAATCCAAATTCATTAACTGAGTAGAAAGAGTATTTTATGAGCATTCTTTTTACTGCTTTTTTAAACTCTTCGATTTTTATTACATTTCTTATCTGTAAGGGAAGCTTATTGTATAGCTTTATGGCTAGATTGACCGGGCTATTTTTTGAAATGTTTAGCCTCTGTCTATTAACAAATATTTTCATTTTGTTTCGTGTATTACGTTCATGGATATCTGTGTACTTGATCAGAACAGTAATATTTTGAAAAATATATATTAAGCTTTCATATATTAATAGTGAAGGTAACGTCAAAATTTCTAAGTGTTTATAAACCTCCCTACTATGCCTTTGTGGTAATTGTGTCATTATTCGCAGTGCTCTTTGTTGAATTTTGAAAACATCTTTACTTTTGCTTTTGTTACCCCATGCCATAATTCCATACCGTAGGAGAGACTAAAAGTTTGCTATATATGTTAGACGAACAGTTTCAAAGCTTACCGACTGTGTCAGCATTTTTAATGCAAAGCTTGTTTTATTTAATTTAATTTTCAGATTATCAATATGGTTACCGAAATTTAATGAACTGTCATTATGCAAACCAAGAAATTTTACAGAACTTACAATATTTCTGTCAGTGTTATTAAGTACTGAATAAAATTCATTTGTATGTACGTTGCTTCTGGTTGAGAAACCAATAGCGTTAGTTTTTGCTACATTCAATGTTAGGTTATTTTCGTCTTGCCATTTTTCTAAGTTGATCATTTGATTATCACACTTTACTTTTAGCAAATTGGGGTTCGGAGCTCTTATTACTAAATTAGTGTCATCAGCATACAGAATGAATTTTGATTCTTGATTACATAACGGCAGATCATTTATATAGACTAGGAAAAGAAGAAGGCCAAGTATACTTCCCTGCGGGACTCCAAACTTAATATTTTGAGGCGTCGATCGGTGTTTCACTAAGTAACCCTCTTGTGTCAAATATTCAACTTGAACTGTTTGTGTTCTATTTGAGAGGTAAGATTCCATCAACTTTAAATAAATCCCCCTAATTCCATGTGCTTCTAATTTTGTTAACATTATATTATGTTCGACCGTGTCAAAGGCCTTAGTCCAATCAAAGAAAATGCCTAATATGAGTTATTTTTGGTCAAGTGACTTTGTTACATATTGCAGAAGGTCAATAATAGCTGTATTTGTACTTCTATTGTTTCGAAATCCATGTTGGGACTCGTGCATCTGTAAACATTTATCATAAAACTTTACTAAACGGTTTAAGATAACATATTCAAATATTTTTTAAAAACGGGATAAGAGCGATATGGGGCGGTAATTTTGGATGTCTTTAGGATGATTTCTTTGAAAACAGGTTTCGCTATAGCTGACTTTAATCTGTTTGGAAAAACACCCGTAGAAAAGATATATTTATAATATGAACTAGTGGTTCACATAGAGGCTTGTAACATTTCTTAATACGAAAGTCGGGTATTTCATCTGGTCTACACGAGTTTTTATTTTTTAATTTTCTAAATATTTTTAGAATCTCGTATTTGTATACCATATAAATAGTTTTGTCAGTTTTTGGCATGCAAATGTTGTACTTTTTATTTGACTTCCTAGTACTATTTTAATTATCGCTACTGCTACCATTACCTACTACTAAAATTTCGACTAACACTATTTGAAATACCACTAATTTGACCACACTTCCACTACTACTACTGCTACAAAACGTGATAATATGACATACATACGCGAATTTATTTACGTATTTTGAAAAAGATAATGCTAAGCGATCAGTCAGCCTATTTATATGACTGCGTTTAGTGGATTTAATACTTACACATATTTCTCAGCAAGTTCTCTGTGAACGAATAGAAGTGGTGACACATCATACAACGTCACTGACGCTTTAGTGCTTTTGCTATTTGATCTCGACGAAGCGCTGAGACCACGTAGTTTTGACCTTGCTTTCTGCTTCTGAAAATACACGGAAATCATTTTAATTACTTGAAATTATTTTCCTACGTTCAAAATATTTTAAAAAGTGATCTACTAACACATTTCTTTAGAAGATGATAATTTCACTAATCGATTTTACAATAAAGCAGTAATCCCCCCCCCTCCCCACTTGTGTTCCTGTTCTAGAATTAAGAGTACGCCGAGCATGATGGCTCGTCAGAAGAGTGGTCACATCGTAATCGAAAAGATATGAATTCGAACCCCAAGACTGGCAACCTTGTTTAGGGTATTATCTGCTTTCTCTTCAATTACACAAGGCGAGTGTTGGGATGGTGTATGACTGCCATCCCCTCACCCACTCTCATAAGATAACGCGCTGTCATTTCCATTTCTTCTCTCAGGAATAATACACTGCATGATCTAAAAGACTGTAGCAACAAGACTCTGTACAGGGCATACAGCTGACGTTCGAAATGTTCGTTACCACAGCGTAATGTTTAAACGTTACTCTCATATATATGGAAACATTAAAAACAGTAACGCCTTTTTGTGAAATCTTATATTTATATAGAGTGTCTCTTAATGATAGCGCAAACTTCAGGAGGTGATTATTTTCAACAAAACAAGAAAAAAAAAAATGTTTCTTTGAAGAAATTCAAAATTATGCGTGCGTAGTTTCGAAGCTACAGGAGCTCAAAGATACGGCGACATTGTGACAAATGACGTCATATGTCGTCACATACTGACGTAAGTGGTGTCGGGTTACCAAATCACAATCGTATTAGTACCCGATACATCTATTACGTAATGAATATCATTGAGGGAGTGCCGCATAGACAAGTTTCGTAATGTAACAATTTTGCTGTCAAGGAATTTAATGGTACGAGTATAATAGGGCAACACAAACAGAACTTAAATAGATGTTGGGTACTATTTTAATTGTGATTTTGTAGGTCAACCCCGCTTCTCGATATATGACGTCATTGGTGACGAGGCCGCCTCAACTTTGAGCGCCTGTAGCCCCGAAATTAAACAGATTTCGGAACTTCTTCATTCGAATAACCGAAAAAACAAAAAAAGCAAACAGAAATCTCCCTGTTTACTGGTGCCGTCGTTATGAATATAGCTTACCTTAAATTGACAATATTTTTATATCAGACAACTGTCATGACTTTCCAAATCCTACATACGCCTAATAAATCCCAAAAGCTCGCTCTCTCTCAATTTATGATAACCCCTTCCGATTACGAAATTCAGCAGCTCATCTTAAAAACTTAACCTTTGTTACCGAAAGGTTGTTACATTAGAATACCTCTCGTTCGCATATATGATATACGTGCTCAACCATTGTTTGCAAAAGAGATTCTACGACCATTTTTTGAAATATATATATATATATATATACACTGAAAAAAACATGAAAACGAACTGTCCTGAATACATGATATCCTACCTAAACTGGGAACTAACACGCTACCACTGAGTTATCTCCTACATTGCAACATGAACATTTTTTAAACATGTATAAACAAATAAACAGAAAAATAAATAATAAAAAAAACAAGCCTAAAGTAACATCATATTCTACAGCAATAAGCATGAAAATATGATTAAAAAATGACACTAAAAGGCTACAACGAAAGTACCATACAGAGATTTTACATACGCATCCTCACATATATGTAATGCAGAAAACATTTCGTGCAGCTTGTAACATGTCCAATGTAATCTACAACATAAGCTGCCACACTGAGAACATGGCTCTCTACAACAACAATATAACGCTATAGCATTTTTTTACCTTTTCTTTCTGAACCTCATAAACTTCAAAGAAATCCTGGCAAGCGATACAATGAAAACGAGGAAAACTCATATGATCCATATCAACATTCATTTTCTATACAATTTCATTCATGTTTACACACACACACACATGGGCTTTGGAACTTCATTTCTCATCATATTCTAAATAGAGAAAAAGGTATTTGGATACTGACCTTGAAAAACACGCTCTAACGAAATACAAAGGAATTCTGGTATCCTCCAAATGTAACAAATGTTTTGATAGTGGAAATACTATTGAAATAAGTCATCAAGCACATCGCACATATTCTTGAATTTATAAATGAAAAAAAGAACCCTTCCAGATTGTTTCTAATGTACGAGTCTATTCAGTCAAACTTTTCAACCCCATGTACACAAACTACTTCACGTGATGATATGTATTTTTCCCGCGCTCGCAAGTGATATTGTCATGGCAACCTGACATGCACATGTCTACGTACATGCTCGGAGATATCGATGCTGCTCTGAAGTCAAACCACTCCAGTCATCTTGTATTACTCGTGTGCTCCGTCGAAAGTGGGTGGACTCTGTTAACAATAAAGTTTTTATACGAACTGGACGGCTTTGGTGAAAGTTACAAGTATATTTTTGTTACTAATTTGACCTGCACAAGAAGTTGACTGTTAAAAAAGCCGTTCTCAACCAATGAAACGAAAGTACTATTGCACCCACTCCTGCGCATATACAAATGCACACCCTCCTTAGTGCGAATGAAAACACTACATAATGGATGGAAAATATGTGTGTGAATAAAGAACCAAACCAGAATAAGAAACACAACTTATTTTATACGAGTAAGAAGTTTCATTTATAATTTATTTCGTCGTTGTTTTGAAAAGAGTGAAAATGAATGAATTCAGTTTTCAAGGTACAAGCTACCGAACTAAGACCCTTCATTCTAGGCAGCACACACAGCAGGTTCAAAAATCTACCATACTATTTCATTTCAACGCTACAAGCGTTTGTCAAGGATCCGTGTTTGGATGGATTCATAATTTTTTTTCTTCCTCTTCCCAGAATTAGGAAACTTGGAGTTTGCAGTGCAAGTGACGATTAAAGCGTTTCATTACCCAAAATGTCTTCCAAATTATTTCTACACGAAGCAACATCTTATGTTACAATGCTTACACGTGTAATTACATCCTCTTACATAAAAAATATTATTAGGAAATTGCCAAACATAGTCACGGTTTGAATAAATCAAACTTTATTAGATTTATGCTGAAAAGATTATTAGGAGTGACTCTTTTTTCTCGTCAATCCCACATAGGAAGTTTTTTTCTTTACCTGGGTTGCTTGGATCAATGAAAAATTCTAAGATTTCACCAACATGTACAGGTGATGATAATGGGTATTCTGCCCAAAGACAGGTAGTGAACCGAAGATCCTTGGGAAATATGAACCGGTGGTGGTTTGCTATTGTTTCCATCGGATGAGGACGGCGTTCTAAGGACGGGACCTACAGTTTAACGCGGGTTTCGATCCAGTTGTGTCCCTACATATAATCGAAGCCGGGATCCCTTGATTACAAGACACCAGACGTTACCACTCATCCACAGCGGTTAGCAAGAAAACTTTTAATATTATTTGTTTTAGACGTTGCTAGCGAATGAACTGTAATACGTAATCAGAGATGAAATTCCAGTTACTACTACCCTGTGAGTGAAATTTTATGATGTTCTACTGCTATATCTTTCGAGTCTGAACTTGTCAACGTTCAGTATCCCGAACTGACGTATTCACAGCAACATTTGAAAAAACCACTACAAATCAACAATCACAAACTATTTATTAATGAGTGAAAGAATTCCATTATTTAATTCCCCTTCTCACCTCTACCAATAAAATATATGAAATCTTCAGATCATTTATTATTTACGAAAGAATAAACTGCAGCTCGTATCATATAAAGAAACTAAAGCACTTACTCTGTCTTGAAAATAAAACGATGATATTGAAACATTGCTATCCGTAGTGGGACTCTGAGCGACATTTGGATAAATCAAATTATACTGTGTGGTTGACGAGCCTGATGGTCCTCCAAGTGTAAATGTATTTAAGTTAGCACCAAGAGCTGATAGAGATCTCGGAGTGGAACATTCTGGCCCCATTGAAACCCTTCGTGCTACCGATGGACGGCCAAAACATACAAGTACACCTTAAAAAGAAATAAAAAAAAAAGAAATGAGAGTCAGTTTAGAAAATAAGAGTGCTACTACTACTAGGAAGTTTTAATCAGTCAATCAGTAAAACTACAGAATTACTGTTGTGAAAAAACAAGGATTTCAGACGTTTCGGAGACCAATTTGACACACAATCTTCAGGGATATTGATGTGATCAAAGCACGGGGATGAAGTTGTATCTACGTGTATGTGTTGTGCTTAGCGATATCGTGCATAATTAAAGCTTTCTGTAGTGTATGTGTCGAGTGCAAGGGTGTTCGGAATTCCGAAATGAAGATCAGGATTCCGGAATCAGAATGATAATTTTTGTGTTTCCGGAATTGCGGACTGTCGAAATTTCGAAAAGACATAATTTCAGAATGTTAGAACTTCGAAAAGTCGGAATGTCGTTTTCGGACGTCATTATCAAATGCTTGAAAACAACGGTTCACGTGGACCAAGGACCATTTGTAAATATGCCAGCAGGTAGATGTTGTTTTCAGAAAAATCAAGGAAACATATGATGGATAAGGTATTAGGGACGTTCAGAATTCCGGAATATTCTGGAATGGAGATCAGGGTTCTGAAATCGAAATGACACTTTTTGTGATTCCGGGATGTCGGAATTTCGAATCGGAATATCGGAATTCCAGTATTCATGGGATTCTTAATTCCGGAACTGACTTCAGACTTCCCAACACCCCTAGCTGAGTGTAATAATAGCGTATGAGGTAACGCTTGAATTGAATTGAATTTTATTTATGCCTTTAGGCATCTAAGGTTCAGGCCGATGTAGGTAACGTGTTGACACGTCAGCTACACACGACTGTACACGCGTTTACTCACGCATGCAATCAGTACACTCCAACACATCGTTACACACGCTTGTATACGCTACACAAAGCTTTAATTACGCACGCTACCGCTATGCACAACACATACACCTAGAAACAACTTAATCTCTATGCTTTAATCACACCAATGGTCAGTTAGTATCCGAAACGTCGAGAACACTCTTTCAATCACAACAGTAGTTAAAATTCCATAAATATACGGTGAGCCAGAAAAACCTCACGTCACTGTAACGTGCCGTTAGTTTTAGTGCGTTTTGAAGTTCAGTTCAGATAGAGCGCTGGACTGTACAATATCTCCCTGCTGCCGTAGAAGCGTTTATAAAGATAGTCTGTACACAGCTGTACAACGTACTTTTCTACAGCATTTCGTTCAACGTGATGACCCTAGTCGAAATCCTCTGTTGCTATGGGCTTTGAAATTGCATCAAGAAGGCAGTATACAGGACAGCATAACTCCTCGTTTAGTATGTACCTAGAGCAGGCCACAAAGATTAGTTCGGCGGCTTTTCCAGCCAGATAATGTGAATGTGTTCAACATAAGGGAGGATATTTACAAAACGTAATCTTTAAGTAAAAGTGCTTCAGATTAATTCTCCATAAAAAGAAGAATATGTATATTTTAAATAGCAATCCTTACATTTTTCCCTGAAAAGTTATTTTATTTGAAAAACTGTCAGGTATTTCTGCTTCACCCTATACGTTTTTAGATTACTAAACCACTAATCCTTTACAGATGAGTCTAATTTGATTATACAGGCTGTGCGCGCCATATGGAAGTATACATGTTCGGCTAATGTCTGCAATGGTCAGGAGCGTTCTACCAGAGTACAAGCCTGTAATCCAAAGGTTTGTGGGTAAGGTGAACTGATGGTGGTTTGCCTTCCCATTGAGGCAGATGATACTAACGTCCTAAGGACATGATTTAATGTTAAGTGGATTCCGAACAACTTGTATTTCCATTGGCAATTGAACTCGGAATTCCTTGAGTATACAGTGTCGTGTTTAACCACTCATCACACACTATCTCACCGATATTTTAATCCATTTAATTAAGTCACGATAATTAATTCGATGACAACCTATAAAGTAACTAAAGACGCTAATATATGGTGTCAAACTTTCAATGGACATGGAGTGAGCACTTTCTGAACATATGCGGACAAAACTAGCGAATAAAGGATTTAGAACATTAATGTAAGGCACATAGTATAAAGGATTTAAACCATAATTAATGTAAGGCACATAGTATAAGATTTAAAATACGCCTATCACGAATGTGCAGTAGCGCACCCTAATGCCTTTAAACCAAAATATTCGTCACATAACACTGAAATATTCTTCGGTATTTTCCAACCCAAACCTAATTGATGGTATCTTAATGGACAACTGTGCATTAATTTAACACATATTTTAAACGCCAACTTGAACACGTTGGAAATGAGTTCAACAACACGTTCTCAGTTAATAAAAAAGTCAGAGTTATAATACTCACATCACACAAAACTACATCGGTAATAGTTAAAGGAAGACTAGACTGAAACTTAAGACAGGTCTGTATGTATGACGTTACTACGTGACGTTATGACGTTTTGTTTGGGCTGAAAAAAGGCGAACAACGAAAGCCTTTGCTTTGAAGCGAGTCGTCATGAGGCAGCGCGCACCCTGAACTGCGAGAGTGGCGATGTATGAATTACACTTAGCATCAAAGCATCCATAGATCCATAAACTGTGTGTGTATATTATTTAGTGAATTTGTTAGTAAAATGTGTCCTTCAACATCACACAAATCTGAAAGAGATCATAATTAAGCGTTTCTATTCTCACGTCTCTCTCTCTCGCATATACCCCAGTCTCGAGTACCTGCCACCTCCTCAGCCGCATCACCACCACCATCTCTCAGCCTTCCAGTGACCACGCTGTCTTACCGATTCTGCTTTTATCACATGTTGGAGTTAATTTAGGTTTTTATGCGTTGTTAGGTAATATATCAATTCGCGGGTTATATTTGGGGTATAGGAACGTACAAAAAAAAATCTTCATCAATTTTATAGGACCGCTCTACTTTCTGATAACGGAGAAAATTATACAGGGTGACTGCAAAGTATGAGGATAAAGTTTAGGAGGTGATACTCACCCCGTAACACGAAGAAAAAGTACAGACCTGGTAGCCGCGTGGGTTGGGGCGCTAAGTCAGCGACTCGAAGGTCCCGGGTTCGAATCCCGGCTAGGGCACGGATGTGAATTTTTAACTAGCATCGCATTCACAATCGTGACGGGCCGATGAGCTAATCTGCATTAATAGGGTGGATATTGGAAGTTATACTGTGACGTCATCAGGTTTGACAATGTTGACAACGTGTTATAAAGTTTTAGTTTTTAAATGGTATTACGGCAATTTATTCGATATTTACTATTCACCAGATTATGAACATCATATATGTAAAGCCGCGAATGTAGTGTTGCCAATTGTGAATATGGTTGCACATTTTGCAGCTCTGCATTCTGTTGTTTGTTTTCTCTCAAGAATCTCACGGACTTTTCGATATTTTTCCGCTAAATGATTTTTTTTAGGATACATTTATCATATTTCCTCTTATTTTACTCAGTTTATCATGGAATATGAGACAGTAAGATCATTCTCACGAAATAAAAGTCAGTTTTTATTAAAACCAAACAATCAAAATAAATTGTTAAAATAATATAATATTTTTTCTTGAGGAGGGCGCGGGTGGCGTGCGCCCCCTCTCTGAATCCACCACTTATGAAACCATGTAAAGGTCAGTAAAGAGTGATCATTATCAAATTTATTTATCTGCTTATTAACATGATATACTGCATATTCCCAGTAAACAACAATTAAATTTTATCTATCTTGTCTTCTACATCCAATACAAGGGATTGTTCAATAGTTTCTACCAAAGGTTTGGGCAGAAGCAGTGTTGGAAATGAGCGGGAAAGCAGGAGGATCGTCGTTCCACCAGTAAACTAAAATATATGTCTAGGGTGAACGTAGTGGATATCAAACTTCGAGCCAATACACCAAACAAAATTATCACTACTAGTTGAAATTCATCAATGCAAACGTGTTACTCCACGTGGGACAGACGAGTAAGTGACAGTTAAAGAATGATTAGCTGTCATTGGTGAGAAACTTCTATCCCACTGAATCATTGGTACGGAGACCCGTCCTGAATCCTGCCCGTGGAAAATATGCGAAACATTCTCTTACCTCAACCCCTCTAAATATACTTGTACACCGAAATGGTAGGAAATCTTTCCCTTCGCGCTTCTTGGAATGAATACAGAACGATGTTTCAATTTGGACCTCCCCCACTTTTTTTTTCTCAATTCGTAGTTCCCATGAGCAGAATTTTTCTGCGCTCCTGGAGTAAAAAGTATCCATTTCCATACTTAATTTAATTTAATATATAATAATTATATTGATACCTTGTATCCATCCTTAATTTAATTAAAACAGGCTGACAAGGCTATCACACTTAACTGTATTGTAAAATCACACAGCAAGTGTTACAGTTTCAATGTTCCAACAACATCTTCCTCAGACGACACACTAATCAACACTTAAACACTGGAGTATTTATTAGTGTGTCGTCTGAGAAAGATGTTGTTAGAACATTGAAACTGTAACACTTGCTGTGTGATTTTACAATAAAGTTAAGTGTGATAGTCTTGTCAGCCTGTTTTAATTAAATTAAGTATGGATACAAGGTATCAATATAATTATTTCCATTTCCAGCACTAGGGGAAAGTGATAGTGGTGCATCATTTTCTGTAAATTTTTGCCACTCACGATCATTTAACAAGGCTTTCCTTAATAATAATAATAATAATAAAAAAGGTTTGCTCTTCTGAATTAAAATACTGTCCCATTTTGAAGTTCCTGCACACTTATTTATTTCATTACAAGTACGAACAATGAAGTAAATACGTACCTACACCGCAAAATTTAGCACCAGATGTTCTAGGAAACGGTATATAAGCATCTTGGAAACTGCCGTAGATGTTTGACGTCTCCAAAAATGAGGTAGGTTGAGTTTGAAATCTGAATTTTTTAATATTATCCGTTTCATCTTTTAAGGTCGTCTAATACAAGAAGAAAATAGGTTAGTAACACTATATTAGTCATATATCTGCAAAATAATGTTCTTATTCTTATATATTTAAATATATTGTAAACTAGACCTTTCGTGTTCTTCAATTTGCATCACGACACATCCAGTTTGCAAATCAATTTAATTAAACACGAAGTATATTATCTTGAAAAGATGACTAGTAACAGGCCCTGAGCCTGCCCCAACGCCATCTGTCCGTGTTTGGTGGAATTGCGTCTACCTGAGTAACGGCTGTGTGGTCAGCACTGCGCGTCACCTAACCACGAACAGGTGTATTAGGGGCTTTCTAGACCGAAAAGATGACTAGTATAATCCTTATACATCTTCTCAGTATAATCACTACATTAGTTTATTCAAAGCAACTTTCAAATACAAACCCACAACCCAACTGAAGGGTTTCTTAATGGAAGTATATTTTAGTAGAAAGTTAGGTTTATATTACGACAGTATTTTGATTGAGATTTGAGTACTTAATTAAAAGGATACGGGCTATTATTAGTAGCTAGGATATTGAAGGTCATTGTTTGTACTGAAAATCACACACACTGTGAAATATAACGAAATAAAATGGAAGCTCTTTTATAAAGTAGCATTTTAGAATAAGGGAAAATATACTTTGAGAATCGTTAAAGGAAGCTGTAATTGTGTGATACACACAATATGAGAAGTTTCCATCACAAGAAAATACTGTGTGAGTCAAAGTTTACATTTGTGATACTTGGAAGAAGGTCGTTTTGTGGAATAGGTTATTGCTTAAGTAATGATCGATGCACAACTCTGGATAGAGGGATGAACTATCATTAGGATACACGAAGGAAACATTCATGTGTGGACTGAGTTTTGGATATTACTTCGCTTTGAAATAAAATAGTTCTTAACTAAGAAAATGTTATCTCAAATTATCCACTATAAATCAATAGGATGGATTTATTTTAAAAAAGTGACCTTTATTTATTTCATAATTACTCAGCAAAATATATATATATATATATATATATATTTCGGATGAGATCCTATATTTAGTGACCCAGCGTACCATAACTTTGTTCCATATAACACACAAATATGGCGGCTACATGATACATGTCTTTATCTACACACTTCATTAATACTATTTGGCATCATTATTAAAAAAAATGACAGTCGATATTTTCAAAACAATGTATGTTGGTGCTTAGTGCGTGCAACTGAATAATTAGCACATATTTCCACATATATTAAAAATAAAACACAACATAAACACTTAGTTTACAGTTTTACACGGCCCGAAGATGAGGTGGAGGGCCCCGAAATGCATCGTTGCACAAAACTGAAATTAGCGAGACCTACGTCCACCATGAGTAGAGTTACATTAATGTAATTGAGTCCAACTGTCATTTTTCTGCACTAAAGTACTACAGATCGATAGTAATAGTATTGTTTTTTCTTCTTATAACAACTGCCTAACCTTATTTACTGAAGTACAAATAAATTAAGTAATATATAGTATTAGCATCATTTGATAAATTCATTTCACAATTTCAAATTAAATTAATGTCTTTTTCAAAAAGACGACATTATTTTTTACTATTGATTGAATTGTTATTAACGCCCTATAAACGAGCTGCTAGAGGAGCTTACCTACAGTTTTTGTTAAAGTGAACTCCGAACCACTCCGTTCAACAGACCCCGGCGGAAACTGAACCCGTGGCCACGTTCACAGAAAGGGAGAGCCCTAACCTCTCGAACACCCCGAGGTCATCATTATCATTTACACTGACTTTTTCAATAACGGTGTACGTCCATATCCCATTATTAATATTAGGTTAGGTTATTGCCAATACTTGTCACACCGTCAGTTAAAAAATGCAATTATTGGTAGTTTGATTTTATTGTCTACTTTTCTAATTTTTCATTTCTGCTGTCTCTAACTGTGACACTTTTATTTTAACACATATTTTTGGTGTCCGAAGTAAAAATATGTCCACTCCGAAAACATTTAAGGAAATTATTATATTTCTACAACTATAAAGACTGCTGCGTACGCGTATAGGTGATATTATAAGTACGGCCTTTCTTACCACTATGAATATATTTAATGATTAGAACCTTCAACCGAAGACTGGGAAATCCAGGTTCGAGTCCGGTCACGGTAGCGACCATTTTTCCTGTGTAGTTTTAGTAAAAAGAAGCAACATCTAATAACACCATTCAATTACCCCTAATTTCTTTGCGGTCATGAATGGTCAGCTTGCAAATGATTTTTTCTTTATTTAATTATTTGGTTATTAAATTAAATTATTGAACTGCATTAGCAACTATAACCTAAGCCTGTCTTCCATTTGAAGGTTTCACTAATTCCAGCACAAGCACAACATACAGAGAGATAGAACTAGAGTACCAGTCCCTAGGTGCTATTCCAAGCGTGGACTGAGTGACAAATCTTTGAAAATCCTAGACAGAACTAGAGTACCAGTCCCTAGGTGCTATCCAAGCGTGGACTGAGTGACAAATCTTTGAAAATCCTAGATAGAAC
>JAGDQP010009850.1:0-25467 GCA_022664845.1 Lepisma saccharinum | reverse complement strand
TCGTTCGTTCGTTCGTTCGTTCGTTCGTTCGTTCGTTCGTTCGTTCGTTCGTTCGTTCGTTCGTTCGTTCGTTCGTATGTATGTATGTATGTATGTATGTATGTATGTTTGTTTGTTTGTTTGTAGCGCGCTCGACTTCAGTGCGAGCGGTCCCGGGTTCGATTCTCGGTGGGGGCTCAAAAATTTCGGTGTTGACCCAGCATCGTGAGGACAATTGGGGAGCTGCTGTGAATAAAAGACAGTGGCGATAACAGTGAGAGCTTCGGCTCTCCTCTCCCAACCCTCTGGTCAGCGTGGGAGCAGTAGACCAACTCCTTCCTTCGGGGAGAGGCCTCATCCACTAGTGGATTGAATATGGCTGTGATTTATTATTTATTATATATATATATATATATATATATAAGCCAAAATATTTTTTCAGTTTAACAATTCTTCAAAGGATGGAATTTGGTATATAGAAAGTACTTGGGCACCCAAGTTAACCAGGGTGTCTACTATTTCAAACAAATAAAATTCCCTGACTTTTCCAGGTATTGCAGATCAAAACAGAAAATTTTCCACACTATAGTTTAGTGAAGTTTAGTAACCTCTGTTCTCTAGCCACTTGTAGTTTCATATCTATTCGCAAAATATCTTTAGGTTCTCTTAGATGCGACAGCTGTTATAAATATACGAACAAAGCTAAAATATGTATTTATCCCTGGCAAGAACAATATTGTTAAATACAAAGTATTTTTGATGGCCTTATAGTCATCCCTATCAGCTCCTTGTTTCATTACAATATATATATAAATTTTTTTAATTACAAAAAGTAAGAATGACAAAATGTGCTTGAGAATATACAAAAATGCGAATAAAGATGTTACATTTCATACCACGTACTTGCGAGGTACACTCAGTTACATAAACTGGACTATTCAAGCGATTTACTTACATTGGATTTTTATTATTCCGGGACATGAAGTAGGGCTAGCTAATACATTCAATTCACGACAATAGACACTCACTCACCGCTTTATTAAGATCAACAGGGTAGAACAAGTGTTATTTAGAACTTTAACGGGGTCCCGGGTGCGAAGCACCGATTGTACCAGTATAGCTACATCCCTGGACATGAGGATCATTTTTTAACGTGGAGATCAGAATCCACGAGCTCCAGACGCAAGGATTACCAACTCCTTTCAGAAGTCCTTCTGCTGTAGTGCAGATAAAATGTAAAAGCAATGAAATAAATTAAATTTACAAAAAAATCCCTGACTATTCCAGAATTACAAAATTCCCTGACTTTTCCAGGTTTTCCGGACCAGTAGACATGTGAAAAGTGCCCAAAAATCAAAGTTGTGCTACAGCCGCTATTCAAAATGGCGGCAGATATTCACCTTTTTCTAGTTTTCTCCAAAACTATGCAACACTTCAAAAAATGTTTTAAATTAGTTTGTTCAGCATAAAATTACAAATCTTTGTTGTTAAGGCCATTCTTTTCATCGACTCAGAAGCCACAAAAGCTGAACTGACTGTCATAAAACTATTTTCATTAAGCATTTTTTTTCTGCCCCAAATGAAGGTAGAAATTAATGCCAACAACATAAACTGTTCCCAAAAGTTTTGTCTAAAGTGATTACACAATTTTTCTGTGAGGAAATAACATTAATGATAACTTCAGTACACAAAATGTAGGCAGTAAATATTAAATATCATAACTGTGTAAGTAAACCTCACAGAAATTTTAATATGTTTGAAACAAATACAGAAATGTAATGATAGTTATCCAATATTACTGAAAGCTGATAATTACAGTACGCCTTCATGTAACTGTCCGTATACTAGATTTAATATATTTTATTTATAAAGTTTATCAAAGCAACATTTTAAATCAGTTTATATTTTAAATGGATTGTGCTCCAATAGCCCCTTACAAAACTTTTTCTTTTGAATTTCTGACTCTCGAAATTTACTGCGCTGCGTGATGCTCACATGTCTTTGAGGATACACAAGTTCAAGTGAAATTTTCTACAGTTCTAGTAACTTCAGTGCATACTGGAAGGAATGTAGTCCATCGTAAAAGAGTGATTTTCCGGCCATGTGTAAGGCCACCAATAGATTTCATAGGTCTCATCAGTGATTGATCTATTACCATATCAGACCCAAAAGTACCAGACCGAAATCAGAAAGACCGACAAATGCAAAGAAATCCATCCTTGCAGACATGCTCAAAATCTTCATCTTTCATCTTGGATGGTAGTTCAACAAGTTTGTGGACAAAGATGAGAACTTTCTGCACACAAGTTATAACCTGCAGCATCATAAAAGGTAACATACCGATTACTGTATTCAGATGGAGTGTAAAGTCTCCTGTCCTTTCAGCTCTAATAAAATCCATAATGAGGTTAACCATTTTCATATATTGTACCCATAGTCTGGCTGTCCTACTAATTTCTTCTGCTTGTTTCCAAACAGCTGAAATGTATGACGCTATGGATTTTCCTCCTTTTGAAGAACCCCTTTTCACTGTGTAACACAAAAGTACTCACTTTTCTGAGCAGAAAACGTTTCAGTTAGAAACTTGAACAGAGCATTAGTGTGAGGAAATAGGATTGGTCAAATGATAAAAAAATAATTACAAAAATCCTTTAAATGCTAAACAAACAAAATTTTTTCGATACGACGCTCAGTTTTCGCGAAAATTAAATTAAAAAAAAAACTTTGATTGTTGGATATTTTTCATATGTTACTTGGGTGGCCAAGTACTTCCTATATACAAAATCCCACGCTTTTAAGAATTTTTTTAACTAATTACAAGATTTTGGCTCAAAATGGCTATACTAATTGAAAAACTGATGATTTAAGAGATCTCAGAACAGAAGGATCAGCAAAATAAATATATGCAAAGGAAAAATCACGAAGCCGATCTCAAATTGGATTTTTTTTTTCTTTTAATTTCCGGCTGTAAAATTGAAATAAAAAAATGTTGGTCTTTTACTGTTTAGATTAATAGGAAGAAATTACTATCAGGTAGGGGTTAGGAATTCAAGAATTGAAATATAGCTCTGAATTTAATTTATTTAAGGCCTTTAGGCATCTATGGCTCACGGCGGGATACGGAACGGAAAAGAATCGGCCAAGGCTAAAACTGAAGCCATCATTCCGACATTTGCCCTATGTAACCAAGGAAAAGCCCTGGAAAAACTTCAGTGAGGATAGCTGGGCTCTGGTATCAAACCCAAAACCTATTAAATGCGAAGCTAACGCTTTACAAACTGGGATATGGCTTCTCGGAACGACTTTTGTGGGTGGGTGGGGGGGGGGGGGGGCACGGTTTCTGGACGTCGAAATTCCGAAATCACGAAAGTACTAAATTCTGGAACTGACTTCGGACTTTTTGAATTTGAATTTTTATTTATGGCCTTTAAGTATCTAAGGCTCAGGCCGGGATAGACGAGAGAAAGGATGCGGGAAGGTGTCGGCCAGGGTCTAAATTGAAGGGTACATCCAGGCATTTGCCTAGTGTGACCGAGGGGAAACCCTGGAAAAACATCGATCGGCCGCTGGGATGAAACCCACGACTTCCCGAATGCTACGCTAATGCTCTACCACTGAGCTACGGCGGCTCGGTGACTTCGGACGTCCGAACACACCTGCTATCAGGTTAGTAGTGCTGTGAAACAGGTTTATATATTTTGAGATGAGTTCACTACGTATTTCGCTTTATAACAGTGAGCAAATCGAAGCTAACACACATGTATCATTAAAAAAAAAAAAAAAAACCGAGAAGAATGAACCTCTACTGAATGTTCATTAGTATGCGTTTTATCGCGTTATAGTTAATATGTATGCGAAGGATGGTTAGTAAGGGAAAGAAAAAAACTACGGATCTTGGGTGATACAACGGCTTACCTTTCAACACCAACATTAGGATCAGTCGGTTAGTAAAAACTACATAAAGACAGTGAAGAGCATATGAAAAAGATACAAAAAACAGCTCACGCAAAGAATAAAAAAATATAGCAGGAGGCCATTCCATGTCTGTAAATGAAATTTAAAAGGATACATTTATTCGAACTATCACCGGAAATCGAACATGACTACTTAATAACCGCGGCACGAGCATATCCACTGATATATCGAGTCAATGAAATCTAAAAGACAGTAATATATTAAATCATACATAAGATTATATTATGTACCACATTAACTTTTTTTTTAATGGAGTTATGAAATGCGCAGTTACAATTACTGCTTAGTTCTAATTAGGACCACAGCTTAAACGTAAACTTATTTTATTGAAACTTTACATTTAGCAAATTAAGGCTAGACATCGAAGAGATGATGTCCCTCAGTGAACACTCTTGTACAAGAACGAATGGGGAAGATGGATGCCATGACCGCTACTCAAGTAAAGTGACAGGTTTTTTTTTTCTGAAGTTCCAAACGGGACACTTTGTAACATCATGTCCATAACTGTTAGTATGCAACCCGTTCGTTATCACTATCACAATGAATTATTCAAAATGTGCTGGTGAAGTTAACTAAAACAATAAACTCTGCAACTTATTCACTAACTGCATCCAGATTGAAAATAGAAGAATAGACTTCATGAAAGGTTGCTGCTTGCGTATGCACAAAATAGAACTAACATTTTGAGCATGGAATTTAAAAAAAAAAGGCTTTCAATGCTGTTCGACATTTACTTTGGTTTAGAAAATATGAGAATCAGAAAACAACTGCCAACAATCGTATATTCCTGAAAATTAATCAGCGGCGTATCTTGGGTTTTCGTGAGAGGGCGTAGGTCTGAAGACCTTTTCCATATGTTTCCAGTAAATGAAATTTTTAAGCATAAACTTATCATATTTCTCCGCATATTGCAAAGTTTAATCGTGAAATATGAATACGATATCCCCAAAATTTATACTTCTATACAAATTAGATTTGTCCGCAAACAAATCGACGCTCTCTGGTTGAAATATAGAAATATCTTCCTTTGAGAGCAGACATCCACCGCAACCTCTCTCTCTGGATCCGCTACTGATCCCAATTGTTGTTTATATACGATTTACACAAAATCGCAGTCTTTTTGTAATTGTTATTAATGCCCTAGACTAAACGAGCTGGTGAGCTTCTAAGGGAGACGGGATCTAAAGTTTTTGGTAAAGCTCCGAACCATTGCGTTCAATAGATTCCGGCAGAAGTCTTGGAAGATGCACTATGATCTGCAGATATTTGTTTTTTTGATTTGATGTGTTTTAAAATGGCACTCAAGATTAGAATAAAATGATTAGATTCCAGATCAGACTTTATTTTAGGGATTTTTACTGTTAATACCACGGCACGTATCGTATTCGGAATATATTCGAAGTCGCTGAACGCTGTGAACTGTTCTGTAGTACAAATGCACAAACAAAGCTTGAGTACCAAAGTAACTTCATACGGTACAGTGGACAATGTCCAACTTCACTCTCATTTTTAAAAAGCGGGACATTTTTCGAGTCCCCCACATTTTTCGGGGGACAGGAGGCTATAAAGTGCTCAAGGTACCATCCCGGCACTTTCCTGTGGGGCACAAGGTAAATCCTGGGAAACCTGTCAGTCCGGGCGGACGCCGTGAGCTGGTGGCGCCTGTCCAGTGCTCATTAGAAGTCTCCTACTGCTAGACCAAGGTGTTTGATTTAAGTAAACTTACCTTAAGAAGTTTTGCCTTTACATTACTGTCCACTGTGGTTCCTTTACAGAGCTGAAAATTAGGAGCAGAGTTAAAAGGGTAACTAGCCGGGAAATTAACTAGTAACACTACAACGTGGCCATTGACTGAAGCAGTTACGGTGCACGTCCTCCTCACAGCATCCATCTGTAATGACAACAAAGGTATGCCTTCTATACCTCCTAGTACAATGTGCAAATTCTAATTATTTTAAATAACTCAAATAATTATTTTAGACAAGAAGAAAATCATGTGTAAATTCAGTATATGCCAACATATGGTTTAAATTTTCCCCACATTCATAGTGATAATTTTATATTCTTTGTAAGCCTCGTTCGTCCTGACTATTTAATTCACTTCTGACCTGTGTCATCTCAATTCAGACGAGACATATATCGGTCAAATCGTACATTTTGGTAATTTTCTATGAGTTCTTTACGGAAATTTAAGAGATCAGTCTTTTTTTTTTAATCTTCCCAGCGTAGTCCGAAAGTTCGTAGACGATAATTATTATTGAAACTCAAAACGTGGTATGCTGTACTTCTTTTGACACATCGTATCTTAGCAACTAATTAACATAAAAAAAAGTCATTCTTTTCTTAATGTGATAGATATTTGAATGTAGTTCCTGATGCCACAGAAATTCTGCCAACTTTGTAGAAAAAGAATAAAAAAATGCGAAAATCACAAGGTTTCAAATCTTATACCCGTGCCAATACGCAGTGTTGCCAGCCATAGGCTAATTGTCGAGAATTTCTCATTAAAGCGCAAGATAAACTTTCATCTTGTTTTAATGTGACGAACACATGAGAAGTTTAAACCAATGATTGATCGATATTAAAATTTGGTCAAGTTTTTAGAGGACACAAATGACTCAACTACACTAATTTTTTAAAATGTGTTTTCTGAGAAAATGGCGTCAAAATATGGCGAAATTTTCAAACATAACTAACTTTTTTCGTTGTTGTCTTAGTGAAAGTAACAGGCCCAACCTCTTTAAGGCATTTTTTTTTTCGATATAGTACGTACACGTGGTTGTAAACAAGAAGTACGTACTTCGTTACGAAAAAAAAAAGAATCTTACAATTTTCGATTT
Organism: Lepisma saccharinum; assembly: GCA_022664845.1. Classification (NCBI taxonomy): domain Eukaryota; kingdom Metazoa; phylum Arthropoda; class Insecta; order Zygentoma; family Lepismatidae; genus Lepisma; species Lepisma saccharinum. The sequence goes on along the minus strand of JAGDQP010009850.1, from coordinate 18,673 downwards.
TTTTAAGGTGTCAGAATTTCTGTACACCCTGTACGAACGATATGGGAGTAATCTTTTGACATCACACACTCAACACAAATATCTAATACACACACTCAGATATATATATATATATATATATATATAATTAATGACTTCTTTATGTTAATTTAGGAACAGATGAGCAGCATTTTGTGTGTGGGGGGGGGGGGGAATAAAAAGTACGGGTTTTTTGAATTTCTACAAACAGTCTAGAATTGCCTGAATTGAGTTTTGGAACGGGCCTACTGTTAAATGTTTACTGATTTGACGGTGTGGTGTGGTATGAAAAAACAAGAATTGGTTATACGAATAACATACAGCAGTTGAAATAATGTTCAGCAGTACTGTCAAAACGTAGGGTTGAATGGACAGATTCCAATTTTAAGAGACAGTTGCTGCTGAAAGTGAACATGTAGTTGGAATACCTCCATTTTAATTTTTAACAAGAAAATATTTCAATAACCACGCAATGAACGCCATTTTTGTATATGTCCTACTGTTACCACTTCGAAGAAACCAATGTAAAAAAGGCAATAAATATAATTAATTTTTCATCTATTTTTGCCCAAATGTTGCTTTACTATTATATTAACACACTGCCACCTACAAGCAATTTCAATCCATCTCAAACCACTGGAAGTGTTAACATGGAATGCGACGGTGTAATGAGCGTAAAATGAATGCGAGCCCAAAAATCAGAGTTGAGCTAGCTCACTTTTCAAGATTTGAGTTTGAGTTCAGCTGAGCTCACATTTTGACGTTTGAGTTTAACTCACTTCAAAATGAATTTATCCAGGTCTGCAAATAGCTTAATGGCATATAATCGTAAATGTATTAATTTTAATCATCTTCACCTACTTTTTTTCCGTACTGTATACTACAAAAATGGCACTTAACCGTAAATGTACATTATACTTCGCTTAAACATATTTTCAATAATTTGCGCCCACTTTCTTTTCGTACCCAACGCCATAAACGACTCATAAGTAACCGTAAATGTATATTGACTTATCTGCGTCCTTTTACTTTCCGTACTCCATATCATTACCGTTTCTAATAAAGTCAAGTTAGGCATCTTTGATTTAGGCCATCATATTTCGAAGGCAAGTCTATGTAAATATTAAGACAAGAAAGAAAGTGGCCCGAAATTAACATATATCTAAAGAATTTATTTTCTTGTTCTTTTCAATTATGTTAAGTAGCTATATCAAAGACCTATAGGATGTATTGAAAGGATTAATATTATATATACAGTGAGACACTTCAGATGCTTTTAAACATTTGGTTGGAAGTAGAACATAGACTTGAAGACCGTCTATTATGCACAAACTCAATTATGACATGTATTTTGTCCTTAATCTAAGACTCCTTATAGTGTTAAATTCGAAACTCTGTGTTTACAAGGATAAAAAATAATGTTTAACTTACTGCATCAACTTGAACATTTGGAATATTAATGTTCATTAATGAAAATTCTTGCTGCAAGGTCTTTGGCTGCGTAGGAGAAGGAATGACTTCCTTTTCCGAAGCCGTGGGCACTGGTGTTGTTGGAGTGGAGATAACTTCGATGCTTTCAGTACCAACGATTACAGGGGTTCCATTTTCCAGAGCTACGATCTCAAGAGGATGCGCCGGTTCTCCCGCTTCAACGACAGGCTCTACGACTAGAAACAACGAAAAACAAACAAATTTCACACTACCGCACATGAACATTAACATAAAAATAAAGTCAGAAAGAAGGAAGGCTTAAAATCTGAGGTGCACACATTGAACGAAAACATTGTAGCCGTAATTTCCGATCCGACTGTAATGTACCATAGCAAGAGTTACAATTCCGGAAGTCAAACTAATAAACAAAATAATGCTAGCAACACCGAGCTCCTTTTTTTCTTTCTTGGGCCCACAAAGGCCAAGAAATCAAAGTTCAATGTAACTGGACCAACACAAGTTTTCTGACATCAGTTAACTTATTAGGCACTACGCACTACATTTAGGTTATGGATTTCAAAAGAAAGGAAAAGTCATGTAAATTACTTTAGATTTTCCAAAGAATTGTAGAAGTTCTACCTCGACATGTTAATACCATAGTCACGGTATCTCTTATATTCAAATACGCTTCACAAAGTGTGCTAAAAGGAAAAAGGAAAAAGTTACAATAAAACTACCATAGTTAAAAGAAGACTCAGCCGTTACCTAGGCTCTAGGAAGACACGTGGACGTCAGCTTGAGAGTAAACATACATGGAGGCGCCTTTGTTTTAATTTATCCATAGCTCCTGGTATACTGAAATTCACAAGGTTGTTTTAAAAATTTTCTATGATCGACTGCCAAGAATAATCCTGTGTGATCATTTAGACACCTCAGCCTTCAATACAATAAATGATTCTGTAGCTATATACAGTAGTGTACTGCCATGTATAAGAATCTTACAAGTTAGAAGATTTTAGTTGATCCTAAAAATATATGGAGACCAAGAAGTATTTTTAGTTGTCTATTCATTATGCCACGCCGGGATAGGGTAGGGGAAAGGATGCTGGGAGTCGGTCAGGGCCTAATTTACAGGTACAATCCCGAAATTTGCCTAGTGTGACTGAGGAAAACCCTGGAAAAACCTTAGTAAGGATGGCTGAACGCTGGGATTGGGCCCAGGAGCTCCCAACAGCGAAAGGAACGCTCTACCACTAAGCTACGGCCGCTCGGTATGCAAAGCTCATGTTCATTGGCTAGTTTATAGAACAGAACTTCACATTAAGGAATCATCTACTATATTTTTAAATCTGAGAAACGATCACGGAGGATCCATGGATTATTCTTGGCAGTCTCTCAGAAGAAAAAAAAAAAAGTTAAGTTTCAGTAGTATACAGAGACTATGTAGAGAAAAATTAAGCACGTAGAGCCGCTGCTAACTCTGTTTACTCACAAGTCCACCAGTGGTGTCCACGTACACCTAGTCTTCCAAGAACCTCGGTCACGGTTCAGTCATCTAATTTTCTTGTGACTCCTACCGTGGTAGTTTTAATGTGAGCTTTTTTACAGTTGCCTTTCACCACGCCTGATGAAGCTTGATTGGATCAAGTGGAAAATTATACCTACGGTTATATTAATGTCAAGATAGGACTTTTTCAACTACTTGGAAATTTTAGATAGTAACACGTGATGCTTACACTATGGCCACACTATACATTTATTACTTTTCTTCAATTATAAATTATTATAGTTAACTGCACTTCAAGAATGAAATACTCTTGAAGTATTATTTCTGTACTGTTTCTATTATATGTACAGTAACTGTATATACTATATTCTATTAGGAATAGTATTATCTAGTACTACCTACACAGAAATTTTTCCTTCATATTACAAACGAGGACAACTCAGGCTCATGGGCAATAAAATGAAATCAAATGATCTTTGGATTAACACTTTTGAAATAATAATAATAATAACACGGTGTACTCCTCAATATTGTAATAATTAATTGTTATTTTTATCGTTCACTCCATAATCAGAAAATACGAGAAATTGGAGGCAATACAAAAATCAACTTCGATGTCGGACAAGAGGAAAATAAGAGAAAAGAAATTGTTGTGTTATTAAACAGCAAAAGTTAGTGCATCTTTAGTGAATGGGAATAAAATATTTTTTTAAAAATCTACGCTTATTTCGACAATACGAAAAGGAAGTCACATAATATTATTTTTCAAGACACTCTTTCTATAAAACTTGTGAACAAATTTAATACATTCTTACCTATAGCAGAAGCTCCTAAATCCTGTTCTGTGACATCGACAGATTGATCTGCATCAGGTTCATGACCGCACAACTGCAAAAAAATTAACAAATATGTTAGCTGTTGGGGAAATAAGAATTTAGATTTGCTTTTAGTGCACTGCAATCTGCACAGTTACTGAAGTATACGTCCTTCCAATTTTAAAATATTTAATTCCGTTCAAAACAATAGAACAACTATCATTCAATCGGAATGATAAGTTCAACGCTAGAATTAAATTACTTAAATGACTGTACATACTCGTATTTTACGTTGGAATAACCGTTGGTGGTGTGTCAGACTTTTAAGTATAATGCATTCTAAACGCACTGTGACAATAGGGAAGACGAGGAGAATTGTCCACTAATTTTTAAAACTATCTTTCTTAATTTCGCTGATCATGGTTCGATTCCCAGCTCTGCCAACGGATTTTTTTCCAAAAGCGAGAGGGTCTGGAACAGTGCCCACCCAGCATCGTGATACAATTGGAAAGCTGCTGCGAATAAAAGATAGTGGTGATCACAGTGGGAGCATAGTCTCTCCTCTCCCAAATCGTATGGTCAGGCCAGCGTGGGAGCAGTAGACCAACTCCTCCCTTCGGGAGAGTCCTTATCCAGTAGCGGATTGAATATGGCTATGAATTATTATTATTTAATTGTCTTGTTAAAGGGTGGGAAAAAGTACGAAACGCGTTTACAATGCATTACTTTAATTATGTTTTTTACTAAAAACGTGACACATTTCCAAAGGGGACTCTCGTTTAAAACTCCAATAAATGCAGTTATTTTAAAACTTACATCCCCTTCTTCACCCAAAACTGTCAATATATAATATAATAAAGTACTTAAGCTATAAGGTCAGCACTCATTCATCTTTCTTGTTGAAGGAACGAGAGAGATGAATTCTAATATGTAGTTTACAATTCCTTTGAGAATATTTACCGAAGTTATCACGACTATAGTATGAAGACGCGAGTAAACTTATTCTGTTTAACCAACAGAAAAAAAAAAGAACTAAACAGGCTTTAGGTATCAAATAAAACAGAACTGCATCACAGCTACTTGCTCATCTGCTAAAAAGAATCCCATATTCGAAAAAAAAAAAAAACCCTCAACTGTAAAAGTTCTACCACGAAAACTGAAGGCCCTTTATCACTCTCAGAATGTGTTTTCAAATGTCAGCGTTGCGCCCAAAATTGCAAGTGCCCCTTTTATGTGTGAGCTCATCTACCACTTAAAAACTTACATTTCTGGGAAATTCTCTCTATAGCAATACATTTTACTCTGTTGTTGAAAGAAGGCAAAGAAAAGTAGTGACTAGGTCCTACCAGGACCTGCTGGGTAGCTGGAGTGTGAACGACACCACCAGTCAGAATGGTCAGCGTCGGCAGAATTAGACCCCGTGCCACGTTTTCAGTTTGTGACCTCTACCACTAGACCTTTACTCATTAACAGATAATACATGATAGTGCACTTTAGTAACCAAACCCGCTTTAAGTTTGATTATATCTGACTCATTAGCTTCTAGCTATATTTTGTGATGCTCGACTGTTTTGTAAACTTAAAATACAAGACAAAACGCATAGTGTTTAGATCGGTTACTATGTTTGGCCATTGGCCATTTAGTTGCGCAGCAAGTGCAAGAGAACTTTTTCGCCCACTATAGTAGATGAAGGACGTAAAAACTGACAATTAATTGTAGTTCATAATTTCGACGCGTTCTCTTTATTGTAGAGCTGCATTGAATTCTGTTTCAAGTCTTGAAAGATAAGATCCTCGGCGACAACACAAGTCGACGAATACGACGGGAAAGGAAACAGACCCAATCACTACTGTAAGTTCCATTGCAACTTCCACTTAATGCTACTGTACGGAGACAGCACATCATCATGTTTAAAATTAATGTCTCTCACAGAATACACAAATTTTCAACAAACAATTACAAGTTGGCTCTCCTAAGGTGCTTGGCTTCTACTTCACCTTCTGTGGCATGCTTTTGTTTCATTAAATTTCTTAAAATATTTTTCTAATAATAGCCAAAGTACTACTGAATCAACTTAACAACTTCAGTCCACGTTAGTACGCTGGAAGGTGCTCGACAATGTTTCACAATTTGAAAAAACTCTAACTGAACTATAAAGCACAAAGAAAACTTTCTCATATCAATCAATTGCTCTTATAAGGCCGAAGATTATTCATTTCTGCTCGCGAAATAATTTTTTCTTCATTCTAAAACCCTCTGAAAAAGAGACTTTACAATCATTTTACTTGCGATCTATTACACAAGAAACAAGAAGTTTATTTATACATATTTACCTTCTGAAGAAATGGCTCGATTCTCCAAATTCTAAGAGACTGATCTTTCGACCACGTGATAAGGTGGTAATCCAGTGAATCTGTATGTAAAACAGAAACTAATTTTATTAAAGTTTTAAGGAAGTAACACTATAAATAATATCCAAAGTAAATTTGTACACTTTCAATTCGAGAAATTATATAAAATTAAATTTGAAGTGGAAATCAAAACTTTGTGTAGCGTGACTCATAGAAGTATTAATTCAACTACAACAATAAATTTGTGTGGGTGGTTCTTTAGAATGTATATCAAAGGGCAGCTACGGCCTAAGCCCATCACAAATCGAAGGCATGACGTCTCTTGGCTATTAGTCTTCAGAGGAAAGGGATAGGTAAGATAGTAGCCAGGGTTTTGTCTTGTACCATCCTAGCACTCACCTGATGAAACTGAGGAAGCTCTGGAAAACCTCAGTGAGGATAGCCAGCAGAGCTCGAACCGAAGTCCCCAGTGTCAATCCGGGGTCCGCGACGTGAACCATTAAACAACGGAAACGAAGTGTCATACCTGCCATTATGTCTTGTGGTCAAAGGTAATTAACGGGTTTTGAGTTCAAGGGCCGATCCAGGGAAAGAGAACGGATGTTTAAGCTCATATTTTAACGCAACATGTTATTCAACTGAAAAGGGCCAAAGTCAATATCTAGGCAGTTACTAAATGTTAATTTATCTTTTACGATAACGTATAAAGTTCAAGATCTACAGGAAAAGTGGGTTTCTCGAGCTTAGTGGGGAATCGAGCCCCAGTCTCCCGATTCCCGGTCGGGTGCTTTACCAATTAAACTATTAGACGACACGACCGAATGCTATGCGTGTGATATTCCTCGAAGTCCAGCTCAAATAGTCTAGTTTAGCAGGTATCGAATCCAGAGACTTTTCACTTTATGTGGAAATTATAGTGCAAGATTTTTTCTGCAAATCCTAGGGCAAGAAGGATACTGGAGTTCGAGACCCCGCTAGACCAGCAACTGATCTTCCTGTGCAGTTTACATGGTGGTTAATGATTACATTTCCTGTGCAAGCGGTCCCCGGTTTGATTCCAATGGGGGGATCCCAATTTTGGTGTTGATACAGAATCGTGATGCCAATTGAAGAGTTATCTGAATTAAAAAGTAGCGGACTCCGGTCCAGAAAACAGAAACGGCTGCGATGAGAAGTCGTTGCTCTGACTATGTGACACCCTTGTTGAACAAAAGCAGCCTGGCAGACCAAAGGGAGAGAGTTAGTCCATAAATACATCTAAAAATTTTACTAATAATACGTTCTACTAACAATAGGTAAGGGGCTCCATAGTCTAGTGGTTAGAGCGTTGGACTCATGTCCGCGTGGTTCCGGGTTCAACTCCCGGCTTAAGTCCCACTTTTCGGCGTCCACCCAACGTCGTGAGGCAAACTGGGAAGTCTCATGAATAGTCACGTGAAGTGACGGCCACTCGGTCCAGAAAGACCCTAATACGCCTGTTCGTGGTCAGGTGGCGCGCAATGCTGACCACACTGGCGTCACTCAGGTGGACGCAGTTCCACCAACCGCGGACAGATGGCGTTGGGACAGGCTCAAGACCTATCGGTCTGTAACGCCTGTGGTTATTACTAACAATAGGTAACATGTAGTTTGATTACAACACTTGTCTCATCTTCAGTATTAATCTGTCCATCACACATGAAACTCGATATGTGAGCTTTACAGCATCAGCTAGTCTTCCTTCTTAATGGAAGAGGGAATGTAACGACCCTGCTCTTTATTCAAAATTATCTCAGAACTCACCTAGTGTCCCAGAGAAATCTCGGAATATACAGTGAATACTAGCAATATAACGCCTTGTACTGAGCTACTCTTTGTTATATCACATGTTTATAAATTTCATAAATATTCTATTTGCTTCTGTTTCTGGGTTGCACTGAGTTTAAAGATAAGTTTACATGTTTGACCCATAAGTGACTCTACGAGCGTAATTAAACATTGAGTTTCTGAAGGTGTTAATTTGTATTGCAATAAAATACTTAACATATGACGAACAATATTATTAAATATAGCTAGAAACGAGACTTCTTAAGGAATTCGTTCTTGAACTACTGTATACATAGTTGTAAGACTTGTCTTAAAAGATGAACATAGTTTTAATTGATTCCGTATGACGAGATGGAAATGTCGTATGACGATAGTGTCCCCGGTGGGTGAATGGTAACGCTCGCTGCCTAGTAATTAAGAAATCCCAGGTTCGATTCCCAGTGGGGACAAAAGTGGTTCGGAATCCACATTAAACTGTAGGTCCCGTCCTTAGTAGCTTGACAGATCGTTTAGGACGTTAATAACCATTGAATTAATCAATCATATTACGATAGCTCACTTATCGCACTATCTAAACTCACCTTCTCTGTGTTTCCTCCATTCGAATTCCAGAACAACATCTGTGTGACCCACGAACGTATGTACAGGAGATGTTTGGTTCGAAATGTTCCACAGTAAGAGACTATTTTCTCCTCTTCTCAGCTGAGGAACCACAACGGTGATTAAGCCTTCTCCAAATGGCTGGAAAAATTAAATTAAATTGAATTACAGGAGAAAGTCAAAATTTTCGTGTGACATTAATCATACAGGTATTGAAAGCTTTCATATTCTATTTTAGTATCTTATCATTTACTTGTAAACAGCAAATAAGACATTTTCAGATATTTATTTAATATTCATACATAATATGAATATTCATACAGTTTGCAATTTAACACGGATAGTGGCAGTTGGTAGAGCGTAGGCTTCACATTTAGAAGGTCTTAAGTATGAACCTAACGCTGGCCACTCTGAGGAAAACGGAAATATACATATCAAAATAACGCAAGGAATGTGCAGCTGATTAAAGTTTTGGTTTGTGTTTCTGCTTTTTCAACTCGTTTACCGTTTTCTTTTACCATATATTATTAAAGAATCACTGGCGGTTTTTTTCCTTGAGAAGGGAATACGTAAAGGTCCCGAAATCGATTGGTTTGAGAGTAAAGAGCACATAATTACTTCGTTCGTAACTGCAGGAGGCCAGATCAACGTCTTACTTACCATTTTAAAGAAAAATTAGTGAGACTATTGGTTTTTTTTTATTTGTGTGAGGGAGAGAATTAACTGAAAGATAAACACCAGAATCTATTTTAAGAAGAGTTGGTTGAGGAAGCAATATTTCACATGGATGAAAAGTCCTTTCAGTCCTACTCAAGACTGGCTACAAGGCAATCTTACGTTCCTCTTCACGCTATACCTACAAGTCCTACATTGATACATCACTATCTGATTCTCAATTTACCTATGATCATTCCCTTGTTCTCATTTTTTTTTACTTTGATTTCGTGTATATTTTCTGTACGCGATATATTTGTTTATTACTCGCAAAAATTACTGTGCGTAGGTGTTCCCCAAGCCATACACAACATTTTTTATGCCTTACACGGATTATGAAAGATGTTATCGAGTTATACGTTGACCAAAAATTCAAATTTTCAACAACAAGATAACTTTAGTTTTTTTTTTCCCCTTCCATTCAATATCTGTTCATGAATCCAAATATTGTTATAAAAAATATCTAAACACACAAAGAAGTAAAAGCGTTTTAGTAGAGTCTCAATATTTACACTGTTTCAAAAGTTGCTGAAAAGTTATGGCCGGTTCAAGTCAGGGTTGTGTCACTTTACGAACACCCTGTATAAAACCTTAAAAGCCATACCAACGAAATAAAGACTGATTTTTTTGCTAATATTTTATAGTTAACGTATAGAACTGCATACAGTAGTGGTGATATGATAAAAAAAAAATGTTAGTTTTATCAAATATTACTTTCAAGTCATTTTGAGACATAATTCCAGTTTACCGTGACACTCACTCATTTTGAATTTTGTTTACGGAATTAGAATTTCAAGATACAATCCCTAATCATGTAGCTAATGATCCACAAAGAATAACAGGACTTAGTTTGAAGAACGGGATAAACAGTAGGAGACAGAAACAATGTCCAAAACCGTAATTTTGGTGACTACTGTACACTATTTTTAAGAAAATGTTCTGGAATTCTTACACAAACGCCAGTCTCTGGAGCTCTGATCACACGGTTGAAAAGTACTGAAGTTTTGTACACACCAATCCTTGAAAAAAAAAATAAACTTATTTTACATCTAGTTATAATACTTACGGTGTAACGAGCTCTCCACACTGGGGATCCGCTACTGATAATACTTTCGGCTCTTCTTGGATTTGTGATGTCAAAAAATTTGACTGTACAATCCTGACTAGATGTGGCAAGCTGATTTTCGTGCATTGGACTCCAATCTAAACCATGAATCTAGAAAAATAAAACAAAAATAGCATTTCTTTAAAAATGAAAGTAACAAATGCTCCTAAGGAACGGAACAATCTACAGGAAAGACCAAAAGGGAAGCACGATGCAGTGGTTCATACCATTTTTTGATGATTTCAATAAATGTAAATATATGCACTGTGTAAACACCATGTATACAGATTTGTCTAAATATGCACAAAAAAAGACCTAGCTGGACACTTCGTACAATATTTTGCAGTACACTTAGGAAACTGAGCAACTGACGCTACCGCAATGTGTGTGTCGGAATAGAGAATATGATATAATTCACTCTTGAACTAAAGGAATCTAGAACCAAAATGGCGTCTAATAGTGAATTCGTCGGAACCTTTTAATTGATTTTAAGCATCGTTCAATCCAGCTTATCGAAGCATAAATGGATTTTTATTGATACCCACAGAAAGAAAACGTACTGTACTTTCGAATTTATGAAATTACTTAGACTACTTCACAGCTGGGATTTTTAAATAGAAAGAAATACGTATTCTACGAGTAGTAAGTTTACTAAATACTGAATTATATTTTCTACAGCACTTGATATATAGTGTGATGTATTTAATTTGTTGGTAAATGTGTTTTTATAGGTATTAATGGGATTTAACAAACACGGCTGCTTGTTAACGAAGGAAACTTCCAGTGAACGTAATGAGGAAGCATTATTGATAATGTTGCATTCACATGGAATATTTTAAGTATTACAGAATATATTTGCATGATACTAAATCTTACTTTATGGCACTGAGATTTTGCATGGCTTTCATATGTAATGCTAGTGGAATGAGATGAACTGCTTGCGTACTAACTTGAAGTTGTTAGTTACACATTTATGCATGAACACTTATATAACGAAACCTAACGTACTGAATTCTAAGTTGGAGAATTGTACATATGATGATATGTACCTAATCTAGCCTAAACTAAACTGATGTATACGAAATAATGATTCTTTTCTTTGTATGGATAATATTGATGAGCTACTTACGACAAGAGTATCTTTATGGTTAGCTTTTCTCTTGCATGGGCACTGATGGTTACTCGTTTAGTACTGCTTGCGCATGAGTACGGACCAATTCTGCATGTTAAGCTTAGTTGTATGCAAGATTTAAGTTTCTAACAGTAACAGTGTGTTTACTTACAACTCTGTGATCTAAGTTTGCACATGCACTCAAGTCTGCTTGGGCTTCGGTCAGACTATATTTTCATTTAATCTTACACGTACCCAAGATATTTTTAACACAAGTCTTTTGTCTTTGATTTTTAAACAAACTGGTGAAGTATGGTTCGATCACACGTAACACTGAGCATATATCTTAACGACATATTTAGGTAGGTTTTGTTTATATATATATTGGAAATGTAATCGCTAGTCTAGAATAGCTGAATTTTCTGGAAAACTGAGAATTATTTTCTGTTGTGCTAAACATTAGTACTGGAGACCGACGAACGAACCATACTTACAAAATTTTGATAATACTGCCTCCTTCCATACTGTATAAGTTACACCTCTATATTTCGGATTCGGAACTGACAACGGACTCAATTTTTTAACTTTCGTTTCAATGAGACAAATTTCTGAACGTCCTGTTACTCCAAAACTTCTAGAGAACTGTTACCGTTGCGCTTCTTGGAACACGTCATGGACTACGCTTGGAACTAAGTAAGGCTTTACCAAGATATCAGAAATGTCTAGTTTGTTTTTATACATGGATTGAAAAGATCTTTCAACACGAAATTTAGACAGAAATAATGCTAAACTACATGTGTTCTCCATTCTCCGGTCATCTCGTGAAACACTTTAGAAGAAAGCATTAACAATAATGATTAAATAAGCATAGATGATAGACTCATTTATAACTAGACAATCTCTAGATTCTTGGTATTTTATTTACTTAACAATCTCCAGATACTGCCTAATGTCAGTAATTGTTACATTTCAAATAAAGGCCATGAAAGTAACGCTATTAAATAATTCACTAGCATATCCGATTACTTTATACATCTGACAGTAGCAACAATGTTTGTCTCCCGAATGTAAACCATATTCCGTTATTGAACTAACTCTGCCTCTTTGGCTTAAGGAACACGCAAGTTCATCACCGCAGTAACAAAAGTTCGCCTTTGGATTCTATACCTAGGCAACATCAATCCAGTTTCCATCATTCGAAGATCTCTTCTAACATTGTCAGCCCAACGACGTCTCGGTCTTCTCAATGGCCTCTTTCTCTCTGGCTTACCAACCAAGATGGAATATAATCTCCGTTTTTCCTCCATCTTAGCTACATGGCCTGCCCATCTTCGTCATCAAGATTTCATTATTCTTATAATTTCGCCTGAGTCTGTGGAGTTCATTATGCAGTCTCCTCCATTCTCCGGTCATCTCGTCCCATATATCTTTCTCAAACCTTATTAATGTATCCTGAACTTGAGGATATTTAAGCTAAAGTGAAGTTTACCCATAAATTAACTTAAGGCGAGGTTTCGTAATGTAGGTAAGGATCACTTTATTAGTAATATACTAAAGTATTACTACTAATGTTTTCATAAGACATCAAACATTCAATCATCAGCTCGTTGCTAAGTGAATCATAAACAAACTATTCTCAATCGATTCTCAAACTATTCTTCAAGTAAGATTATTGTTCCAGCCATTTCTGTTCTCACAATAAATCAATGGTTATGATTCTTAAATACTTACCTGCTTTATACCATAATAGCTGCATATAAATCAAGATTACAGAATCAGTTCCATCCAATAAGTATTCCATTAAGAGCAGTTAACAACAAAAGGAGACATCTTCAAATCGAAAAACAATCTTCTGTGTTGTCTTTATTGTACTTTTACGAGTATACTGCCTGCAATGGTACACTAAAGCTCGCTGCATTCATAATTTCTTAGAAACTTTCCATCCAACGAACTTACATTTTTCTCCAATTGCAAACCAATGACGTACGTAAGAATAATGAAATTAAAAGACAAGCTTAAACTACTAACCTTCGCTAGATGAGCTGCTATGTATTGCACAGGGGCAGTGCCTTTTCTTTGGTCCCACAATTTAACATCTCCATCATGAGCTGTGGCTAACAAATGTCTAGAGAGCCTATTCCACCGAACTTGTGACGCACCAGCTAGAAAAGAGGAAATTAAACGTTATTTAAAAAAAATATATATTTCAGGATGTTAACCACTGTTGTAAAAGAACGTACACTTCCGACGTTTCAGAGATTAATCTGACTCCATCTTTAGGGAAATTGATGGGATTTAAAAACCTAGAAACAACTTCATCCACACTCTTTAAATCCAATCAATTTCCCTAAAGATGGAGTCAGATTAATCTCTAAAACGTCGGAAATACATGTTCTTTCACTACTGGGGTTAAAAGTCTATAAAAACACGTTTTACAATGGACACAGACAAGAAGTAAACGTAAATGGTTAATCTACGTCACATCAGATTAGCATCTCTATGGGATAATGCTTTGTTTACATACTATGGTTAACGTTAACCGAGATAATTTTAGTAATGTAAACGCAAGTTTAACCAGCGTCAACTTACGACAGTTATTTTCTGACGTTAGTAATCTAAACGCAAGTTAGGCGTTAAACGTGGCTCACTTCGTGAGTTAATGTCTATCGTTATCGAAATATAGCATCCTAGTGGTGTGTATCACTTTAATAGTATAAAAGAAGGAGGGCAGAACTAATCTACAAAATGTTACGCTACAATCAATTCATTTGTGATCATTATTTTATAATATAAACCTCTGCCATGCAACCTTTTTCTTGGTCCCATAATACACACCAAGATGGCAGTACAAGCATGATAACCAAGTTAGTCTAAAGGTAAGTTATTGTAACCATTATTTTTACCATTGTAAAAATCTTAGTAATCTAAACAAAGCATAGGAATTGGGACAAAAGTAGTTCTTGTTAGAACATTAAGATGTAATGAAAGCACTCACTAAGAACCATACGACAATGAGTAAAATGAAAAACTTAAAAATACTAAAATTAACACGAACTCAAGGTAGATGTAATGCCTTGTTTAGATTACGGAACTTAACTTGGTTGTCGTGCTTGTACTGACATTGTCCGTAAAGAAACAGGTTACAAGCTTAGAGTAAGGAATCTCCTTTTTTCCATACTCTAAGGTTACACGGCAGAGGTTGAAATTATAAAATACTGAACACAAATGAACTGATTGTAGCGTAGCATTTTGTAGATCAGTTCTGCCATCAATCTTTTATACTTTAAAAGTGATACGCACCACTAGGATGCTATATATTTCCATAAAGAAAGAAATAAACTCACGAAGTGAGCTGTGCTTAGCGGCCATCTTGCGTTTAGATAACTAACATAAGAAGTTAACCGTCGTAAGTCGACGCTGGTTAAATTTGAAACCCGCGTTAACGGTAACTACCATTTACATTAGCGGTCCTAAAATCATATTGGTTAACGTTAACCTTAGTAAGATATTAATAATGTAAACAACGCCTAGCTTAGTTATGTTGTAATCTCTTCGGCAAAACTTCATGTGTGACATCATAAGTGTACTTAAAGATAAGAGCACAAAATAATCTACATACATCCCATTTTGCACTGATACAAATATTTGATTAATTCCTAAGTACATTCCCCAATCTTTCAATGTCAAGTGACTAACGTTTCGCGTTTCTACCTTATCAGGTGTCTTTAACTACAGTAATTTAACAGACACAAAGTAGCAAACATACTGAATATGTAATAAACCTGAAGCACTGGGACATCATCAAGTTTCTGACCCACTGGAAAGAAATGGACTAAAGAATGCCCATAAACAAATGGTGTGTTACGTAGGCTGGCTCACAAAAATAGTAACTAAAATGTGAGCCCAATTCTCGAATCAACACAATATACACGTCCACTAAAGCATTTTATTTAGGATAGAATATTTTCTACATCTCGTTTTTACAGACTTTCAAGCTAACGTTTCCTGAACTATTAATATGTGTATTTTTTACATACATAGGAAATGTATTGTCTAGATATAAGACTGTTTAAGTATTATACTGCGCTAAAAGCGAAAATCCCTTTTTCTACTTTACTATCAAACATTATCTTGGATATTATTCTGAAGAATTATTACAAGTTTTAAAAGAGAATAGTTCCGAATTTAGTACGCAATATTAGAGTGAATTTTGTGCAAAAACATAATACATCAAATGCAATGGGTGAAGTGAATAAAAAAACACAAATACTCCAAAGTGTTTACTCGCGAGTCAAGTATTCTGTCGCCTGAGGTGAATAAAAGGTTGCTATTACTTCTTCTTGCGTCAATGGAGAGTTTAATTGCAAGTTATTTTTATTTACTCTTATTTTAAGTAAATGCTTCTACGTTCCGAGCATTTACTTACCACAGAAGCATTTACTTTCAAAGCACAAGCACACTCCTGATGGAAAGTATACTCTCTTTTTCTTCACTTAATTCCGAGTATTTACTTAAAAATAGGCAAGTATAAGCATTTACTTGTTTTTATTCACTTCACCCAATACTTTCGTGATTTTTATATTCAACTGCAAACAAGTATAATTACAAATGTGCAAATGTTTTTTCTTAGAAACCATCTCACACTTAGAACTGCACTGAGAATTCCTTCCATTTTTTAACTTAGCTAAAAGACCAAAGAAGTCTTATGCTATGTTGTCACGGGGATAGTTTACAAGCCCGGTAACAGATGTTAACCAGTAACAACGGTCGTACTATGAGCTTACTAATGGCACGGTTATTGCTATTACTTCTGTTAACAGGCTTATAAACTATTCCCGTGACAACGTACCTTTATACACAGTCACTTACCTACAGCAGATAAGGAAAGCGCTGGCCTTCGAGTATCTCTCATGTCCCAGACATGAATGAATGTGTCAATAGAACATGTTGCTAACAAGTTTGGATCAAATTTATGCCAATTTAAATCACTCACAACCCTGGTATGGCAACGAAGAGTATGAGATAACACCAAATCTCCTTCCTGCCACGAATGGATCTCAACTCTTTGGCTGCTCTGAAAAGAAGAGAAAAAAAAATGAAGCCCTAAAAGAAGAAAATAACAGGCCGCAACGCCCACAGTCTACTGGTTATGATCGCGGATTTTGGAACGGTACTGGTAAAGTCTTGCAACCGGAAATTCTGACAGGTTTTTCAGTGTTTTCTTCAGTTCTGCGACGAGAATATCGGAATAGTACCGAATTTTACGTTGCCTCGCAACTGTACTCGCCAAGAGCCACTATCCTTCAAATACCTGTGAGTTTAGCCCATAGAAAATAATAATAAAAATAAATAAAAGAAAACACTATTTCGTGTGGCATAGCATGAAAATGATATAATACCCAGCCCCGTCGACTCGGTAACGTCGCGGACTTCGGATCCGTAATGGAGAGACACGCGGGTTAGAGCTCCGCTGGGGGCCATCCGGATTGAAGGTTATTCCTATTTCACTAGGTGAATTCTGGGATGGTACCTCAACTAATGCCTTGGTTCCTACCTTCCCTTCCCCATCCCTGTCCCGCAAAAGCGATCGCCGAAAAAATTCATTCCTCAGATGTGACGGGTTTAGGTCATAAGCTGTCAGTTTAGCCTAGAAAGAAAATTTTAATATATATATATATATATATATATTTACATAGACACAAAAGTTAAAAGTGTTAAGAGAATTTTTAATGCTTTTTGCTATATCTTTTAAGTTTTACATTGATGCATATAACAAGGAACTGGGGAAATATCTAAAGAACAGCCACCATAAAAAAATAGCAAGGATAATTATGAATTCCGTTATGCCCAGAAACTTATTTGATCATAGTGTGTTAGCGTTGGTGTGAAGTGTGAGAGGCCGGCACCATAGACATCATAAGGCAGCCGTAATTTGAACCGTGGGATCATGAATTGAAGTTTCAGCCCACTCGACCACTACGGCCAGCACCTTTTTCTTAAAAGTACAAGTACCGGTAAGTGAATAACATTATATTTTGACATATGCCCAAAATAATACACGGAGAAATCATACTGCACAAACACACTTGAAATCTGTTGCAATTGAACAACACCTGTGGCAAAAATAGTCTAAGCCATGTTCTTGAGAAAAATAAATATAAACAATATGTTTTGCTCGCAGGTTAGAGAGGGACACTAAATGAATATGACAAATAAAGTTTTATTTTGGAAACATTACAATTCACATTTAAATCCTTACATTTTCTCGATAATGATTTTGTGGCTTAACACCTTCTCCGATGATTACCTCTTCAAAATTAATACGACAATGTAAATTAAACTTACCGAAATAGCACTAAGCTCTTTGTTGGCGAAATTAGGATTCCATTCTGCTGCTCCCACTTCATATTTGCTTTGTCGAGGCACCTTACGTAATGTGTCTGATGGATCATCTAAACTGACAACCGCCAAGCATCTTCGACTGTAAATAAAGAACATACATTCGGTTACTTAATATTCATTAAAAAAAAAAAAGTAAAGAAATCGACTACGCAGCTGAATTATAGAAAGTAGGTCATGTATAACGTATATTGCCAGTTGTTCTATGAAATAAGTTAGGGTTACAGTTTTATTAACAACCGCGAATGCTCCTGTCTCTTGATAGCATCTCAGTCATACGAACATTCATTTTATAAGCTGGAAACACTGACAATTAGGGAGTTTATGGACGGGAACGCCTACAGCATTTTTCTATTATGTCTAATGATAATTTGACGATTTGGGTGCTGATAGATCTAAAGGAATGGAAGCAATCTGAACAATTTATTGTTTTTTTAATGGTACCTTGTGGTTCCTGGCATTTATTTTTTGGACACGGACGAAGAGAATAGGGGAATTATAAGTTCTCTCTTTTGTATAGCAACGGTATCAACTGACCTAAACGGTAACAAGGTCCGTACATTTTCTTTAACGCGCCAAGCCTGATCACTCAAAACGCCAGATGGTTGTTAACATTTATGGAAAGATGTACATCCTCATTGTGAAAGTAACGTATTAAGGCTGAATCGCAGTGGGTTTTCCAGAGACAGGTGGGTCGAAGAATTCAAGCAAGTCTGTGAAAGGAACACCACATGATGCCGTATATGTGCTGTTCCGTATGTTGTAATATGGTTGTTATTTAAATCTTGTTGGAATACAGTGCACTGATAAGTCAT